>JASVEL010002142.1:0-301313 GCA_032618575.1 Nicotiana noctiflora
CCCGTGAGTTTCTCTCTCTAGGGCTCAAAATTTATGTTTTTTGCGAATGAACCCGTAACTGCACTGCTTCTGGAATTTAATTCACTGCCTGACCATTTTACTCTACACGTTCGCGTGACCTCCCACACGTCCGCGATGCACAGTCCAGTTTACTCTTCGCAAACGCGACACTGCACCACGCGTTCGCGATGAACATTTTCCTCAGCCGCCAGGTTTTAATCTATGCGAACGCGTCGCCCCTCACGCGAACGCGATGCTTTCCTTTTTCCTCCTACGCGAATGCGACATGGGCCACGTGAACGCGAAGGCTTAATGCCTGTTGCACCAACCTGCAATTTTCTGCAGCTTTCTCCAAGTTCCAAATGCCTGGATGATGGTCCGAATTCACCCCGAGGCCCCCGGGACCCTAACGAAAACCACCAACATACTCCAAAATACGATACGGACTTGTTTCAATCATAAAAATACCATCCTAAACATCAAAATCACCATTTTTACACGGATTCAAGCCTAAATTTCTTCAAAACTTCCGAAACAAACATTCAATCAAAAACCCGACCAAACGACGTCCGAATGACCTGAAAATTTGCAAACATATCAAAAATCACATAACGAATTCCATTCCGACTCCCGGATCAAAATCTCACCTACCGATCGGATATTGCCAAAATTCAATCTTAGCCAATTAAAGTCTATTTCTACACCGGACCTCCGAATTCTATATCGATTGCTGTCCTAAGTCATAAATGATCCCCCGAAACTAGTTGAATCATCAGAATCCGATTCCGAGCCCTCTAACTAAATAGTCAACTCCAGGTTGACTTTCCATATTCAAGCTCCCTTCAAAAAGGCTATTTGCCTCATTTTTAACCAGAATTACTCCTAACTCACCCGATAGACTCTTACACCGATATAAAAGCAGGAAAAATATAAATACACGGTAACGTGGTGGTAATTCTCATAACGACGGGCCGGGTCATTATATTCTCCCTAACTTAAACAAACGCTCGTCCTCGAGCGTACCCAGAGTTGTATTAGAAGTAACCCAATAACTGAAATGACCTTACCAAGCACATATGCGGGGTGGTATCACGTCTATCATAAGTCCGATAACATAATATAACTGAACTTCCACAGTCTATCTGAACCATAGACCACATTGCACCTTCTAAAATCATACTCAAATTCTGAATCCCACGTCTATACTCAGGATACACATGATCCAACTGTAATAGCCCATATTCGACACTTCGGTGAGATCACATAATATGCCAAACAACCCAATCGCTCGAGACAATGCCCTCTAATCACAACCATTGCCCTAGGTAACCAAGTACTAACTGAAAAACCTATTTCCATTAGCTAAAGTTTATTCCAACACCTTCATATATTACCCCCGGCAACCGAACACGCGATATATCAAATCCATCTCTCAGGTTATCTATTCAAGAATCCATTTCCCTTTTAAATGATACCACAATAGATTTCGGAGCCAACCTCGATATCACCTTCCTAACCAGCTGAAACCACATACGCCCGCACTCATTAATGGCTCCAACGATCATTCCGATTATAACACACCGCACTGGTGATATGACATCTAAACACCGACCTAAGCCACGACGAGCAAAACACAGGCTCCAATAAGAAACGTTTGAACATACTCAAATCATAACCACTAACTCAAACGAAAGAGTTGTAATTCAATTCCTCCTTACCATTATAACATAGAACTGAGACCCAGTCTCGCATTATAGAAATAGAGTACCTGAATTTATCTCGAAATGTCGTAACATCATATGGCCTTGACACAACTTATGATTCCATCCAAACACCGTTACCCATGAAGCACCTCAAGTCATCATGCTCAAAATAGTCAGCCACGCACAGATTTAGGCCCGAACTCAAGCAATCAATCTCACTCACGGTGGAACAATTTAATATACGCTACCAAATCTTGTAAGGACATAACCAATGCGCATTTCGTCGAGCGACATCCAACACTGACTTTCCTCAGAGACTAGGAAATATAGTGCGCAAGGTAACCTATAGGAAAAACTATCCGCCATATAACACGGTTGCGGCGTGCAACCTGCTCAAAATGACATACCCGTGGCGGCGTGCCACCCGATCTAGATACCATACCTGTAGCGGCGTGCCACCCGATCCAAATAACCCGTGGCGGCGTGCCACCCGATCCACGCATAAATCTCGCAAAAGAAATGCACACCGAGTCAAATTGCTCATTACAATAGACATATATATAGCCTCAAGCTCGGCCCCGAGAAACGCATCCTACAAATTTCCCCCAATACTATATATATATATATAGCCTCAAGCTCGGCCCCGAGAAACACATCCTACAAAGTTTCCCCAATACCAGAACTGGATCAATAGTTGAAACCTCTATACTGATATCCGCCACGAAGGCCCAACTGACGAAGCAATACCTACCATCCGTCCGTTGGTCCTGGGTATAACTACCCTGCTGGAGCATACTCCGATGCACTCTGCTACGCAATTTGTGCCATTCCCGACATAGTCCATATCACATTAGTCTAGACGACCTGACTTATGACAACCAGTCTGCAATCAAGTATCATAACCCATATTCATCATATCAACTTAAGAGAGAGCCACTAGGGCTTCCCATTTCCAATGATCGTTAAACGGTGCCGATACACACGGTATACAACCACTGTATAGGCGGACTACGAGGACTTCTAATCTCCATCACCTATATAACACATGAATCACTATGCCTGATTTCCACACTCCACACTGTACGAATACATAACACACATCAAACATCCAATCATACCACGAAGGTCATTCAGAAATTTCCCCATGCCATCTGTGAGCACATTCCAAAATTAAAATAAATATATTTTTGTGTGCAATTGCATGCCTTGTTGGAAATTGAGTGCATTTTATGTGTTTGAATAAGTGGAAATTAGGAAATAAAAAAAATAGGTTAAGTACTTACTTTGTTTGAATTAATTAGTTTTAAGAAGAAAATCATCAAAAAATAGTTTTAAATAGTGGAAATTAGGAAAAATAGTAGAAAAATTGCAAAAAATATTAGATAATTTGTGTAAGTAGGAAATTAAGTTTTTCTAATAATTCATTGAAGAAAAGGAAAAAAAAATACAAAAGAGGGCATTTTAATAATTAATTATCAAAAAATAAAAAAAATACATTGGGTTTAATTGATTTGGGCCAAAAGAATTAAAATCAAAGGCCCAGTGCTTTGGCCTAGAGAGAACCGGTCCGTAATCCTTTGAACTAGCTGAATCTTAGCCGTTCATTTGCACCATCCAACGGTTGGAAATAATAGTGGAATTAATTAATCAATTGAAATGCAAGATCAAATCTCAGCCGTCCGCTTTAGTTGATCTAATGGTTGAGAGTGTGGGTCTCATGGGCATTGAGACGACGCCGTTTTTGTAACGCAAGTAATGACCGTTGATCTTCATCAAATCAACGGCCTAGATCACCTTAGTCGCCTCAACTACAAAAGGCTTTAGTCTGTGGGAGACCAGCCATTTGCAAAAAGTCCAAACCCTAGCCGCCTAGGTTCTCCCTCTCCTTCATCGTCTTCTTCATCTCCCCTCTTCTGAAACCTCACCGGCCATGGAGGCCACCACCCTCCACGGTGTTCTCCAGCCACCCTTTTACCTCCCCTCTTCTCATCTCATCTCCCTCACCTCAAACACCAGCCAAAACCTCGAGAAAACTGGAAACCCTCCCCTGTTCTTGATTGTCCGGTCATCGGAATCTACCTCCGTTGACCATAATCTATGAGAAACTACTCCAAACCAACACCAAAAGAACCACCATGGTCCGATCTATCCCCCTATTACATTGGCGTCCCTCGAATATACCTCGAGCTTCTCGAATATCCAAAAAGAAGTCGCCGGAACCCTAACTCCGGCGACTCAAACCTAGCTTCTTCCCAAGATATCACATTTACCCCCCTCTGAACACCTCCCTCCAAACAAAAAATCCAAAAGACTTCATCTTGGAGTCTAAAAAGAAAAACCAGAAAAGAAATAAAGAAAAAGAAATAAAGAAAAAGAGTCCGAAAGAGACTGAAAAAGGGAGTGAAAAGAGTGAAAAGGGAAGCTCAGGGGGCCGTCCCTGCAAGCTAAGTCCCCTCCCTCTCTATTTGTTTTACTTGCTTCCTTTTGTTTTTATTTTTATGCTTTCTTCTGTGTTATTCTCTTGTTCTGATTGTTTTTTTTCTCCGCCTTGAAAGATCTATTTAGTACTAGGGTTTTCTTTTCATCTTGTTCATCTTCATGTTGTTCTTCTGTTTTGTTTGTTTCGATCATGTTTAGTTTCTTTGGTCTTGAAAGATCTATCTCGATTCACTTTTCTTCCTCATTTGTTGGTTATATTTTGGTTCCTGATCTATTAATTTTCAATAACATGACTGTTCATCTTTTATGATTCCTTGCATGTTTAGTTTTCTAGCCATTTTTCTTTATCTCTTATACAAGGGTTATCTCTCGTTGTTTGGATCTTGTTTTGATTCTCTATTTTGAAGATTTGACCTTGATATCCTTCTTATTTTTCATCCTCTGTTAGTATTAGGGTTCTTCATCGTGTTGTTCTTCCCTTCTGTCTCTTGGCATGTTTAACCTTAGTGTTAGGTTTCGCCGTTTGATTCCCCATTCCCCTTCATCTCCTATATTATGGTTATTTTGTCTTATCTTTGTTTGTTTCTCTAGATCTCCCTGTTCTTCTTCATTTCATGCTTCATACTAAGGTTTTGCCTTAAAGATTGGTTTATATCACCTCTTCTGTTCCTTCATCTACTAAAATAAGCATGTTAATCTGATTCTGCTTCTCTTTCTATTACTTGGCATGATAGATGTAGAGTTCTTCTTCACTGTTTCCTCATGTTTTTTCTCTCTTTATCTTCATCTTAATCTATCTCATGTATATATCAAGCTAGGGTTAGTACTTGAAAATAGATTCTGATTACCATGCTTATGTTATTCTATTGACCTTATGTCTAAAAATGAGCCATGTTTCATTTCTTGATTAACTGTTTTGTGAGATTTAGCTTCTATGTGTGTTTATGCCCATGAACTTTAAAGGTTTTTGGGGGTTTTTCAATGTAACATCTGACATGAATTTGTTGCAATTAAGTCTGATTGATATTAATTGACACTTTGCTACATGAAATTGGGTTATGTGAATTGATTGATCAAGATTCAACATTATCAAATCTCCTTTCTGAGTTTTAATTGATTGATGCACAATGTATGGTCTCATGTGGCTATGTGTGCAATTGTATGTTAAAATGACTGAGTTTGAAATAGTTCTTATTAGTATGAGCAATGATTAATATCTATTAACCTTAGGGGAATTGGTTATAGCTGCAATAGTACTAAGTTCCATAAAATGGCTAGTTTTGAAATAGTTTAAAACTGAAAATCAAATAACAATAGGTTATAAGATAAATAAGTGACCAAAGAGTGGCCAATTTTGCAAATTAACCAACTCTACAAGGTCCAACACACTGGCCCACCCTAAAGGGGCTAGTTGTGTAACAAGTGGTTCAAGTCTGCAAGTTCAGACTTACCAAGGCTCAATTTGAGCCCTGAATCACAGGTGGCTAGGTCTGCAAAGGCCTTAGCCCAGCCTGTGTTCAGTTAAATGGGTTAGTTGTGTAAATGATTGGTTAAGTCTACAAGTTCAGACTTACCAAGGCCCAAATTGGGCCCTGAATCACAGGTGGCTAGGTCTGCAAAGACCTTAGCCCAGCCTGTGTTCAGCAAATGGGTTTCAAATTACCCAAGCCAAGTCTCAACTTGAGACTGGCTAAAATTTAAATAGGGTAAGTGTAATAATAATAGCAGGCTGGTCCTGCAATTAACTGAAAATGAAATAAAAAGAGGCTAAGTTCTAAATAGTAGAACTGGCCAGTCCTTAAATACAAATGCAAGGACTGGCCATAGGTTAAATAAGTCTAAAAATGCTGGAAACCAGACCTAGGTAGGTCGGGTAATTCAACAGTCTCCCTAGGGGCATAAAAGGAAGCCAAAAAGGTAAATAGGTAAATAGTTTGAACCATGTGGGGTTAAGGGAGTAATTTGTACCCCTGATTTATGCAATTTTGCAGAAGTTTAAGGGTATAATGGTCTCCCTAAAAAGGCAAATCTGTAAAAATCTTTAACCCCCAAGGTTATATTAGTAAAAGGCCCCAAAAGGGAATCTTTAAAACCTTCCAGCACATGCTGGAAGGGTTTTGATAACAGATTTTGGGTGCTTTATAATTTTAAGAGGGGAGAAGTGGGATTTAATCCCAAACTTTCTCCCCAAGTCATTAGCCCTTTCCCACACCTATAAATAAGTTCGAAAAGGATAAGAACAGTTAAAGGGAATAATGAGTCACGTGTAACTGAGGTCTATGATACTGATAAGTCAAAGTCATATTAGAATCATTAACGTAACTGTGTACATATCATTGAATCACTTAGCATTAGACAATCAACTGTCATTAGTAAGTAACTAAACTGTTTAAATCATGCTTTCATCTAGTTAAACCATTTGATCTCAATTGCTTAGTTAAATAACCTTCAATTTTAGTGTATATCAACTCTCTTTAGAAAAGTAGAAGTGTGGAGATAGTCGGAGTCCAAATACACCGAGTCATTTAGTTAGAGATTAGCATGAATCTTATTGTACAGTAATTCTCATCTTCTGATAATAAATAAAAGTAATTTAATTTTGTTCTTTATTCTGAATATTTCTTTTGCTATGAATTCAGCATCTCTATCTTTGCTATCGTTCCAATCTGGTCTGGGCCTGAAGTACTGCGTGGGCCTGGACTGTAGGCGAGAATTCACTGGGCTGTTTGGCAGAAGCCTAGAGTTGGTCTGGGTTATTAAGACCCAGATACACCTAGCAATTCACTGAATACAGATCCATGAGTTCAGGCCCAGTACCAACAAGGCATGGACTCACTCATCTGGACTGTTTGGTAACAAAATAGACTAAGGAAAAAACATATGTACAGAAAATATAGTTGAACAAGTAGGATCGGACCTTAACAAATAATTGGGATGAGCCTCGCACGATATTAAACAAGCGGGGCCCCCTTTAGTAATAAGATAACATAATTAGATTCGGGAAGACTAATAGTAAATTCCATAGTCATACCCAAAATAAGTCCAAGCCGATAGACCGTTTAGGGCACGATTTAATGTACTTTCCTATGAATGAGTGTGCACCTGGTGCAATTCAAATCCTAAATCCCGGCAAAGCTGAAATATACCAAAAGTCACAGGCGTACTGGTTGCGGTGTGACTCGAGGTGTGTTTTCGCGATGTCGCAATTCTATAAAATATTAAAGCAAAAACACATATATGTTGTTAAAATGTGTAATGAGTCAAACAAGAGTCAAGAACGATGATTGAGCGACCGTGCTAAAACTACAGAACCCGGGAATGCCTAACACCTTCTCCCGGGTTAACAGAGTTCCTTATCCAGATCTTTGTTTCGCGGACATTAATAAAAGAGTCAAATTCCTCGGATTCGGGATTAACCGGTAACTTGGGACACCATTAGTTTCTCAAGTGGCGACTCTGATAATTCAAAACAAAATCCCGAACTGATTGTCCTTTTGGTGGAAAAACTCCTTCCTTTATGCTATTATATCCGTCTCGGGTATTTGAACATCGAGGTATACCCTACAAGCACACGTATTTTTGTGTCCTCTGCGAAGGGTAGTAAAAAGGGAGGTGTGACAGCTCTGGCGACTCTGCTGGGGAATCCAACCCCGAACTTTAGTTTCAGGGTTTAAGAACTCGAGCTCCTTATAATTGCCGTTCTTGATATTATTTGATTTCGCTATATGATTTGAACAACATGCTATGTGCTTTATCGCTTTGATACTATGTGGATCGTATATAAAAATTATGCCGAAAACCCTTCTCTTCTTTACCCCCGGGGATGTGCTTACTGGTTGAGACTCCTCTTTCTGTTAAGTCACCCAAAAATTAAGAAAACAGAGGCCGGATAAGTTACAAAGCCGATTGACTCCGCGAGTCACCGGTACGTAGCCCCCTCCTCGATTCGAGTTGTCCGCTCGGGTACACGGTCTAGCATTCTATGAAATTATAAGATGTTGAACATAGGTCTAGGACGATTATTTGCATCATATCTGACTTAGGGGACTCAACACAGGGGTTGGGTCCGTCTAGGACAGGTGACCCGGTATTTGAAAAAGACCGAGCATATTATGTGTTGCATTTTTTGTACTTGATCGTTATGCAGACCGGCAAAATTCCCGAGGTTAGAAAATTGTTGATAAGAAAAAAAAGGAGAGAGAAATAAGAGTTGGTGAAAATAGGTATCCGGAAAATCCAAAAATTGGAAAAAATTGGTTTTGAAATAATTGGTCAATTAATTTGACCGAACTATGTAGGTTTAATTCTCGCCATTAGGTGGGATACGTAGGCAACCCTTAAACGAGTCCAACCACACCTTTAGAAAAAGACAAAAAAGATTTTTTCTTTTCAAATAATCGAAGTGATTGCTATTTTTGGAAACGGCCGAATGTCCCGAAAGGACGCCGGAAGGCTATTTTGGCAAAAGTGGCCACTTCGAGAGCCATATTTCTTTCAAAAAATGAAAATTTGCATTGAAAAAGATTTTTCTCTTTTCTAAATAAAATCGCCTTAATAAATGTGCAGGATGAGCACAATGTTGAATGAACATTTCTCCTTAATGAATAAAGTCCCTTTGGAGCTGAGACTATGGTGGCACGACATGGAAACAGAAAGTCAGGACTGGATCAAAGGTTACTTGAAAGATCTCATGGGGTTATTGGACATAATTCCCCGAGGCGACGTAATTAGAGCATTGGTCACGTATTGGGATCCTGCACACAATGTACTACATCTTTCGGATTTTGAACTCACTCCTACTCTGGAGGAGATTGCTTTCAACATAGGGAAAAATGAGGTCCCCTTGAAAGGAAAATACCCGGTATCTCCAAGAACAGTAACGGTGCATCGCTTTCTGGATTCTTTCAAAATTGCTAGGAATGTCCACAATGAGGATTTAGCCAACAGATTTTGCTTCCTGAACTTCATCTATAGTAGGTATGGACATATCGGGGGTTTCAACGACTCCACGAACAAGTTATGTAGCAAGTCCAACCGAGCAAAATGGGATGAGCATCGAAGGTCTGCTTTCTTAGTGGCATTTCTCGGAGTTATCATATTTCCAAGAAAATATGGGCACATCAATATAAAGGTTGCCGGGGTAGCAAGCACATTGATAGTACACGACAATTGTACTCTAGCTCCAATGATTTTAGCTGACATCTACCGTGCCTTGACTGCATGAAAAGCTGGAGACAACTTCTTCGAGGGATGCAATCTGATTTTACAGATTTGGTTGATTGAACATCTATGCCATCATCCTTCGTTCTCAAATTATGGTCCGACTGGAAGAACATGTCTGGAAGAATTTTACACGAGTTCAAAAGAAGTTAAATTGCCAGAGAGACTAAAGGATTGGATTTCGCATCTTCGATCATTGACCGACGGCCGGATTGATTGGACATATGATTGGCTACCTCTTGACGAGGTAATTTATATGCCGACAGAAGGGTCACCTTTTTTGATCATGGGTTTAAAAAGCATCCAACCTTACGCCCCGTACAGGGCCCTGCGACAGCTGGGTAGATGTCAAGTTATACCAAAAGACGGGGACCTAAGTTCACAAGTTATAGAAATTAGTCTGGATGGGCAATTCCCGGAAGCAAAGGTCCGTCAAATTTGGAATGAATGCCAAAACTTGAAAGTAGATACTTGTGTGCAAAATAGAGCTCGAGATGAAGTGTCATCTGGATATTCCGCATGGTATCGACGGGGCATTGAGCACGAGCGGCCTTCGAAAAGACCTCACTTGCAAGATTTGGTGTAGCAATCTAAGGAAAACCAGAATTGGGCGGCCAAAGAAAGTGAATACAAGGCCAAGATCAGCTTGTTGGAAGAACAATTGAGAAATATCCAGTTTGAAAATGGTTTAGAGACAACATCTGACGAGGGAGAGAAAAAGCAGCTGAAGAAAGAAAACGAAATGTTAAAGGCTCAGGTTGCTCAAATGAAAAGTGCATCCGAGACCCCCATTCGCTTAGCCCGGGATGAGAAATTGATTGAGACTCTTCGGCGCAAAGTGAATGACTACAACTTTGACTTGGACAAGGCGGAAAAAGAATTAGTCAGGGCTCGGAAGCAAATAACCATAGATGCTGAGGAAAGAGCCAAGTTAGTTCGGCAGCTACAAGATAGGCATGAATTTGAGGAAGCTCGGCTAAGAAAGAAAATGGTTTCAGCCACGGTTAAAAGTAACAAGGTTATCAAGGATCTCGAAGAAGAGAGAGAGCATTGTTACACAACTATGGCTCGACTAGAGTTGGAGCTGCAACAAATACAGAAGGATAACCAACATACCTTAGATGCTCGCACTGAACAGATAAGCCGATTGCTTCAAGAAAAAGGGGTTATTCGAGAGAAGATTGTTCGTATTGCTCAATACATCACCCGAAAGAGTCAGCTGTGTGAAGATATGTCCCAAGAAACCTTTGTATCAGCGGTGAAGTTCTTTGTGCAGCAAGTCATGTCTGACCTGGATAGGCTCCAAAAGGGATTAGCATATAGGCCCGCGGCAAGACCGAACGATGTCTCGTGGGCACTAGGAGCATTATTGTATTCTTAGGGCATGCATTCTATTTTTATGTTTCTTTACATTAGTATTACAACATCATCTTGTAAACCAATGTTTTTGAACTATTAATGAAAATCAAGAGTTGTTGTCAATCCTTTTGCTTTATGTTATTTCTTTTAATTATGATAGGCAAATAAATAGGAACGCAATTATGAAGTGAAAAAAAAAGTGAAAAAAAAGAAAAAAGAAGAAAAAGAGATGATTGGTCCAAATAAGTAAAGGCCGGGATGATGCATGACGACCCAAGGAAAATGTGTTTATTCTAAAATCGTTGCATCTTATCTCTTCATGCGCTAACCACTAACGGGTGTTGATGTTTGTGAGATTTAGATTCTAGTGGCAACTGGCATTCTGGCTACTCACCCTTACAACACGAGATATAAGAAAATGACAAAAGCTGTGTCGCAAGAGATTGAAGCAACAATCATGGATCCCGCCCAGAAGGAGGAAATAGTGGACGTGGCGGGAATGAAGGAAGAGATGTGCAAACTAAAACAGCAGATGGCCGAAATGTATCAGGCTTGGTCGAGGGGTCAACCCTTGCCAACTTATCCCTGCCAATCCCACATACATCCCTCCAACTAATCCCAACCCTGAGCCACCCACGATGAATTCATCCTCTACATACCCTGACTATCACCACTATTATGCTTCCACTTCCCAAGTGCCACCACCTCTGACGAAACAAGTACCACTCCATCCACCCCAGGTTGCTCCAGTATATGTGGCACCTCCACCCGCCACCCTACACAAATCATCTAGTGAACCAATGTTCCATATACAAGACCCCCACTACTACCCACCCGAGCCGACCTTCCGACAGTACGAATCTCACACTCCGCTGATGGAGACGAGCGAAGAGAAGCCTGCTAAAAATGCAGGGTAGGAGGAGATGGCTAGGAAGGTGAAAAGTTTGGAGAACGCCTTTCGCAATATGCAAGGGTTGGGAGGACAAGTAAGCGTGGCATACAAGGATCTGTGTCTGTTTCCTGAAGTGCAACTTCCTGTTGGATTTAAGTTGCCAAAGTTGGATATGTACAGTGGACATGGAGACCCGGTGGCCCACCTCAGAGGATATTGCAGTAAAATGGGAGGTGCAGGGGGCAGGGATGAGCTGTTGATGGCGTATTTCAGCCAAAGTTTAAGCGGTTCCGCTTTGGAGTGGTACACTCGCCAGGATCATACCAGATGGTTCATCTGGGATGATCTCGCGCAAGCATTCGCGAACCATTTTCAATACAATTTGGAAATCATACCAGATAGATTGTCACTCACGAAGATGGAGAAAAAGCCTGGTGAAAGCTTCAGGGAATATGGTTTTAGGTGGAGAGAACAGACGGCGAGGGTAGATCCGCCGATGAAGGAAGGTGAAATGGTAGATTGTTTCTTGCAGGCTTTGGAGCCTACTAATTATGGGCACCTAGTGTCATCTATTGGGAAAAGTATTAATGAGGTTGTGAAGATGGGAAGTTTTGTTGAGGAAGGTTTAAAAACCAACAAGATCATGAGTTTTTCGGCAATTAAGGCCACAAATCAGGCCATACAGACTGGGAATGGAGGAACAATTGGGAAGAAGAAAAAAGAAGAAGTAGCAGTTGTGGAAAGCAGGTCTTGGAACCGCAACCAACATCATTACCCACCACGACCATACCAGCCATACCCGCCAAACCCATCAACCCTATACAACCCACAAACCACATATAACCTACCAACCCCATACAACCCACCGCCACCATATTACCCACCAACTACCCTGCACTACCACCACCCACAAGCCCAAACCTATCCACCACCACTACCACATGTATGGCGAGCCCAAACCTCGCATAATGTTTACCACACACAAAACACATACCCTTTTTCTAGAGCCTACAGAAACCCAAACAAACCCAGGCCTGACCCGGAGATGAGGAATAGGGCAAAGAAAACATTCACCCCATTGGGGAAGTCCTATACTAGTCTCTATCACAGATTGAAGGAATTGGGAATGTTGAGGCCAATTGAGCCTAAGCTTCCAAACCCACCTCCGAAGAACATCGATCAGTTGGTCAGGTGTGAGTATTGCTCAGGAGCACCAGGACACGATACTGAGAAATGTTGGAATCTGAAGAACGCTATCCAAGAACTTATTGATAAACAGAGGATTGAAGTGCAGGCTCCGGAGGCTCCAAACATTACACAGAACCCACTGCCAGCTCACCATGAAACACATATGATAGAATTGGCACAAGATGAGAGTAGTCGGAAGCCGTCCCAGTCTGTTATGATGATTAAGGCCAGTAGCAGAACGGAAAAGGAAGGTGAGAAAGGAAAAATGATTGTTGAAGAACCAGTGAAAAGGCAAACAGTGGTGGAAAATTTAAAGGTTGTAGTACCAGGCGTGAAGCCAGTATTAACAGTGAAAGGCGCGAGCGTGGAACCAATGATTATAAGACCAGTGGTGCAGATGTCGGTGGTGAATACCAAGACTGTACCATGGAACTACAACAAGGTGGCAGTGATTTACAAAGGGAAAGAGATATCTGGAGAAGTCAATGAGACGCACGGTCTTACTCGGTCCGGGAGGTGTTTTGCCCTGGAAGAGTTAAGAAAAATGAAGGTAGTGAAAGAGAATCAGTTGAAGAAGCCTGTGTCCGAAGAAGAAGCGGAGGAGTTCCTCAAAAAGATAAAATCGCGGGATTACTCCATAGTCGAACAGTTGAGGAAAACACCCGCACAAATCTCTTTGCTCTCGTTGTTGATCCATTCGGAAGAACACAGAAAAGCTCTGATGAAGATGTTGAATGAGGCGCATGTCCCGGAGAAGATCTCAGTCTGTCATCATGAAAAGATTACCAATTAGATCTTCGAGTCTAATAAGATTACATTCTCAGATAGTGAATTGCCCGTTGAGGGAACCGAGCATAATAGGGCGCTTTATCTTACAGTGAAGAGCGAGGAGTCAGTGGTTACCAGAGTGTTGATAGATAATGGCTCAAGCGCAAACATTTGCCCGCTGTCAACTCTTGGAAAGCTGAATATCAGTCCGGACAGAATTCGGAGAAACAATATAAATGTGAGAGGATTTGATGGTGGAAGTAAGTACACGTTGGGAGACATCGTCTTGGAGGTAACCATTGGGCCCGTGGATTTTACAATGGAATTTCACGTATTGGACATTGCTGTGTCTTACAATTTATTGCTGGGCCGACCATGGATCCACACAGCCAAAGCAGTACCTTCATCCTTGCACCAAATGGTCAAATTTGAATGGGAGCAACAAGAAGTCGTGGTGCATGGAGAGGAAAATACCTGCAATGTTGTGATGCCATTTGATGATGCTGATGGAGACAAAGGTCCTTGGGTATACCAGGTGATGAATACCATAACAGTGAACAAAATTGCTGAGGGAGAAAAACTGCCAATCCCTATGGTAGCACCTACTGCTGTGATGGTAGCCCGGGAAATGCTTAAAAACGGGTTTGCACCAGGAAAAGGGCTGGGGAAAACTTTGCAAGGAATCACCCAACCAGTTCAACTGCCAGTGAATAAAGATACTTTCGGCTTAGGGTTCAAACCCACCTCTGCCGACATCCAAAAAGCCTACAAAACCAAAAAGAACTGGACCCTGCCTAAGCCTATACCTAAACTATCCGACACCTTTGCCAAGCCTGGTACTAAAAATCGGACATCTGCTGCGTCAAGGTACATTGAGACCCGACCCGATGAAGAGATTTTGATGAGGTTTGAGAAGATATTTGGGGATGTGAACATGGTTGAAATGGGGGAAGGCACTAGTAGGATGGACGTGCAATTTGTTGGATCTGGTGTTATGCTCAACAACTAGGAAGCCACTCCTTTCCCGATCAGGAAGGAGTCTTGGTAGTTAGCTCTTGAAAATTCATCATCATTTCCCCGGAAAAGAAATTGTTACTTTTTGTAGTCCTCCCACTCCCCATGAAAAAGAAAAATCAAAATGTATCCCAAACTTTGTTCATTTTTTTTAATATAAATGAAATGCAGTTTTCTTCTTTCTTTATTTTTTGCCTTATGTTTTTTATCTTTTCTTCTGTACAGTTCCATATGTGCTTATTCCGATGACATGTCATGCATGAAGGATTCTCGACCCAGTTCTGACAGTCGCATTATCATACAAGAAATTGAGGAGGATAGTGAAATAGAATGTGAGGATGAGGATGCCCTGGATGAAATAAGTAAGGACATGAACCAATATGAGGAAAAGCCCAAACCGAATTTGAGTGAGACAGAATCCATCAATTTGGGGAGCGAAGATAATGTCCGGGAAACAAAAATTAGTGTTCATCTGGAGACACCCCTCATGGAAGAATTGATAAGGTTGTTGCATGAATTCAAGGACATATTTGCTTGGTCCTATGATGACATGCCCGGACTTAGTACCGACTTGGTGGTACACAAGTTGCCTATCTATCCTGAATGCCGGCCAGTGAAGCAAAAGTTGCGAAAGTTCAAAACGGACATCAGCGTAAAGATAAAAGAAGAGGTGAATAAGCAGTTTGAGGCGAAGGTCATACGAGTCACCAAATACCCCACCTGGTTGGCGAACGTTGTGCCAGTCCCAAAGAAAGATGGAAAAACCAGAGTGTGTGTGGACTATAGAGACCTCAACAAAGCCAGTCTAAAGGATGACCTCCCATTACCAAACATCCACATATTGATCGACAATTGCGCCAAGCATGAGATCGGTTCATTTGTAGATTGTTATGTTGGTTATCACCAGATCCTGATGGACGAAGAAGACACGGAGAAAACTGCTTTCATTACACCTTGGGGGAATGTATTGCTATAGAGTAATGCCGTTTGGATTGAAGAATGCCGGGGCAACTTATATGAGGGCAATGACCACGATGTTTAATGACATGATGCATTAAGAAATCGAAGTGTATGTGGACGATGTCATCATAAAGTCCAAGAAGCAACATGATCACGTGAGAGATTTGAGAAAGTTTTTCCAAAGACTCCGGAGGTAAAATCTTAAACTCAATCCTGCGAAATGCGCCTTCGGAGTACCTTCAGGGAAGCTGTTGGGGTCCATAGTGAGTCGGCAAGGTATTGAACTAGATCCATCAAAGATCAAGGCCATCCAAAGTCTACCTTCGCCGAAGAACAAGAAGGAAGTAATGAGTTTATTGGGAATGTTGAATTACATTAGCCGGTTCATCGCTCAGTTGACATCAACATGTGAGCCGATCTTCAAGTTGTTAAAGAAAGATGCAGCAGTGAAATGGACCGACGAATGTCAGGAAGCCTTCGACAAGATCAAGGAATATTTAGCCAATCCTCCAGTGTTAGTTCCTCCAGAGCCGGGGCGACCTCTGATCTTGTATCTAACACTGCTTGACAACTCCTTTGGTTGTGTGCTAGGGCAACACGATGAGACGAGCAAGAAAGAGCAAGCGATCTATTACCTCGGTAAGAAGTTCACATCTTACGAGGTGAAATATACTCAACTAGAAAGAACTTGTTGTGCATTGACCTGGGTGGCTCAGAAACTGAAGCATTATTTGTCAGCATATACCACAAACCTCATATCACAGTTGGATCCTCTGAAATACATATTTTAGAAGCCTATGCCTATTGGAAGACTTGCTAAATGGCAGATTCTGCTCACAGAATTTTACATTATTTATGTAACTCGTACGGTGATGAAGACGCAGGCGGTTGCGGACCACTTAGCAGAGAACCCCGTAGATGATAAATATGAGCCATTAAAGACATATTTTCCGGACGAGGAGGCAATGAACATCGAGGAAATAGAATAGGATGAGAAGCCAGGATGGAAGATGTACTTCGACGGAGCCGTCAACAGTAAGGGAGTTGGTATCGGAGCAGTACTCATTTCAGGTACGGGTCAACATTATCCCGTTACAGCTCAGCTTCGATTTTTCTGTACCAACAACATGGCCGAATACGAGGCGTGTATCTTGGGATTAAGGATGGCAATAGACATGGGTATTCAAGAGATTTTGGTCATGGGTGACTCGGATCTCTTGGTACACCAAATCAAGGGAGAATGGGAGACAAGAGATTTGAAATTGATACCTTACCGGCATTGTTTGCATGAGTTGTCCCAAAGATTCCAGTTCATAGAATTCAAACACATCCCAAGAATGCACAATGAGGTTGCAGATGCTTTGGCCACACTGTCCTCCATGCTGCATCATCAGGACAAAACCTATATAGATCCACTCCAGATCCAGGTGCGTGATCAAAATGCTTACTGCTTTGCTGTGGAAGGAGAATTGGATGGAGAACCGTGGTATCATGACATCAGGGAATACCTGAAGGCTGGCAAATACCCGGAGCAGGCCACTGGAGATCAGAAAAGATCTATCAGACATTTGGCTAATGGTTTTATCCTCAGTGGAGGAGTTATATATAAGAGAACACCAGACCTGGGGTTATTGAGGTGTGTGGATGCGCAACAAGTTGATGAGATTATGCTTGAAGTACATGCTGGAGCCTGTGGACCCCATATGAGCGAATATGTTCTAGCAAAAAAGATTCTGAGAGTCGGGTATTATTGGCTCACTATGGAGCGTGATTGTATCAGGTACGTGAGAAAATGTCACCAATGCCAAGTACATGGAGATCTAATTCACTCCCCGCCTTATGAATTGCATACGATGTCTGCACCTTGGCCATTTGTCGCCTGGGCATGGATGTTATCGGTCCGATAGAGCCAGCAGCTTCCAATGGACATAGATTCATTTTGGTTGCCATCGATTATTTCACCAAGTGGGTTGAGGCGAAGACATTCAAGGCAGTGACAAAGAAAGCGGTGGTGGAGTTTGTACATGAAAATATCATATGCCGGTTCGAAATTCCCAAGGTGATCATCACAGATAATGGAGCCAATCTAAATAGTCACCTCATGGTGGAAGTTTGCCGGAGATTTAAGATCACACATCGCAATTCCACACCTTATAGGCCAAAGGCGAATGGGGCAGTAGAAGCTACAAATAAGAATATCAAGAAGATCCTCAGGAAAATGGTGGAGGAATCTAGGCAATGGCATGAAAAGTTACCTTTTGCTCTTATGGGTTATCGCACGACAGTGCGTACTTCTATTGGAACCATACCTTATTCATTGGTGTATGGGACGGAGGCTGTTATACCCGCAGAAATAGAAATACCGTCACTACGGATCATAGCTGAGGCTGGAATAGATGACGAAGAATGGGTAAAAGCCCGGCTGGAACAACTAAGTTTGATTGATGAAAAGAGATTGGCCGCAGTTTGCCATGGGCAGTTGTATCAACAGAGAATGGCCAGAGCATACAATAAGAAGGTGCGTCCTCGGAAGTTTGAAGTTGGACAACTCGTATTGAGACGTATCTTACCGCATTGGGCCGAGGCAAAGGGCAAATTTGAGCCAAATTGGCAGGGACCATTCGTGGTATCGCGAGTGTTGTCCAATGGGGCATTATATTTAACCAGATGTTGAAGGAAAGTGCGTAGAGACTGCTATCAATTCAGATGCGGTCAAAAGATACTATGTATGACTCCTTTTCAATTGTATGTTTGTATTTTGTTGTGATTTTGGAATTGAAATGACGAAGGCATTTTATTCTCTATCCAAACACTTTATCCATTGATACCCCCTTTGAGCCTTGATTAATATATTCTTTCATACCCCTCTCTCGGAATCGCTTATAGCGCAATAAGGAAAATGAAGATTGAAATTGACAAAATGAGAAATGATGGAAAAAAAAAATGAAAAAAAGGAAAAAAAAAGGAAAAGAAAAAGACAAAGAAATCGGGAAAAAGTAAAAAAAAATTCAATAACTGATGACGTTTAATGAACTACGTCTGACTTGATCCCAAAAGGGTACGTAGGAAGCCCCATATATTGAAACTGGGGCAGAAGTTATGTTGAATAATTCCGAGAGTTGTAAATATTTTGAACCCTCGTAATTTTTGAGCCTTTATACCTTTCTTTCTTTAACCCATCCAATAGCCATGTTACGGTCCAAAGAAAGACCTTCTGATCAATTCCAAAGTGATAACAGATGCGATGAAGGAAGAGCAAGACATTGGACAACACCCGTGGTATAAGAAAACAAAAGACAAAAGGAAAAATGAAAAAATGAAAAAATAAGAGAGTCTCATAAGTGAAAACCTTAACCGGCGCTGTAAGACGAATGTGAGTTTGAGAGAAATAAAATGAGAGAGTCTTGCCAGTGAAAACCTTTAACGGCACTGCAGGGCGATTGTGAGGTTGAGAGAGAATAAATGAGAGAGTCCTATTGGTGAAAACCTTTCGAGGCACCATAGGGCGATCGTAAGGATTACCATGAAATGAGAAAAGGCAACAAAAAATAGTATCGGTTTGGGTTAAAAACAATTTGGAGTCAGAATAATGATTGGAACGAACTGGGTCGGAGTTCAAATACACGGCATGGTTAGCGAAATCAGCCAACAAATGCCCAGATAAGTTCTATCATCTCTCCAAAACACCCTTACCCTTTTTCATTTTTCTGCATTTCATTGTTTACCTATTGAGAGCTAACTACCAGCTCTTGATGACGAAAGCTGAAACAACACTGGATCAGAAAGAAAGGAGAGTTGGGGAGAAAATAAAGAAGTTCGGCAAACATGGCCAAAGGAAAAGAAAACAAAACAAAAAAGGAAAAAGTAAGAAAATACAAAAAGAGTTTGCAAGAGATAGGCAGCTGAAAAACCATGCAGTGGGAGAAAAAGCAAAAAAGAGGAAAGCAATAAGAGGCAGGGACGGCAGATGCCAGTTGCTAGCAGTTTATATCTAATAAATTTTGTTTCATGATTCATACAGGAACAAATTGTCACTAATCACTTTAAAGTGAATGTGATCAATGTGGAAAAATAGAAAATACCAAAAAGAGAAAGTTTGACAATAAGTGAAGAAATTCACAGGTGAAAGACAATCGGTCAAAGAAAATACCAAAAAGAGGAAGGTAGCACCTTTAAAATCCATTCCCCGGTTATCTAACGAGGGAATACTTTTCTGCACTGCATTTCATGCATTTTTAATTTCTGTCCATGCGCCCACCTATCTAACGAGATAATACTTTTCTGCATTGCATTTCATGCATTTTTTAATTTCTCTGTCCAGGCGCCCACCTATCTAACGAGGGAATACTTTTCTGCACTGCATTTCATGCATTTTTAATTTCTGTCCAGGCGCCCACCTATCTAACGAGGGAATACTTTTCTGCACCGCATTTCATGCATTTTTAATTTCTGTCCAGGCGCCCACCTATCTAACGAGGGAATACTTTTATGCACTGCATTTCATGCATTTATAATTTTTGTCCAGGCTCCCACCTATCTAACGAGGGAATACTTTTCTGCACTGCATTCATGCATTTTAATTTCTGTACAGGCGCCCACTTATCTAACGAGGGAATACTTTTCTGCACTGCATTTCATGCATTTTTAATTTCTGTCCAGGCGCCCACCTATCTAACGAGGGAATACTTTTCTGCACTGCATTTCATGCATTTTCAATTTCTGTCCAGACGCCCACCCATCTAACGAGGGAATACTTTTCCGCACTACATTTCATGCATTTTCAATTTTTGTCCAGACGCCCACCTATCTAACGAGGGAATACATTTCTGCATATTTACTTCCTGCAATTTTTAGTTTATGTCAGCTAAAAGCCCACCTATCTAACGAGGGAATACTTTTCTGCACCGCATTTCATGCATTTTTAATTTCTGTCCAGGCGCCCACCTATCTAACGAGGGAATACTTTTCTGCATTGCATTTCATGCATTTTTAATTTCTGTCCAGGCGCCCACCTATCTAACGAGGGAATACTTTTCTGCACTGCATTTCATGCATTTTCAATTTTTGTCCAGGCGCCCACCTATCTAACGAGGGAATACTTTTCTGCACTGCATTTCATGCATTTTTAATTTCTGTCCCGGCACCCACCTATCTAACAAGGGAATACTTTCCTGCACTGCATTTCATGCATTTTTAATTGCTGTGAAGGCGCCCACCTATCTAACGAGGGAATACATTTCTGCATATTTACTTCCTGCAATTTTTGGTTTATGTTAGCTAAAAGCCCACACTGGGGCAGAAGAAAAAGTTTGTTGTTTTTGTTTTGTTTTAAGCAGGCTTCTGCTCGAGGATAAGAAGTATCACGGAAAATCAAAAAAAAAAGAAGAAGAGGGAAGCAAGAAAATAAAATCAACAAAAAAGAGAGGCGGTATCACAGAAAATCAAGAAAAGAGAAGGAGAAGCAAACAAAAGCTAGGATAGGAACAATTGTAATTGTAGGATCATAGCTTAGAATAGCTTCTTCATTTTTCATTTTACATTTTCCCCCGGTGTAATAAGGAGTAAGTTAGCAGGTCTCAACAGTGTCAATGCAACAGTGAGTCTGGTAGTTTTTAAACTGCCATACCTTCCCGAACTACACTGACCTGATTCCTGTTTAGCCCAGGATATGTAGGCAACCTCTAAAGCAGGGTGCGGTGAAAAGGTTTTCCAAAAATGCTTTCACGGAATGTGCCAATGCTCAAAAATCTCTCATTACTGCTCACTTGTCTTTGCACTGAAACTCTTCGTGTTCCCGAGCAAAGAGGGGCAGTTGTGAGCACATGATTTTTGCACCGGGCAAACAATTCCAAAATTAAAATAAATATATTTTTGAGTGCAATTGCATGCCTTGTTGGAAATTGAATGCATTTTATGTGTTTGAATAATTGGAAATTAGAAAATAAAAAAAATAGGTTAAGTACTTACTTTGTTTGAATTAATTAGTTTTAAGAAGAAAATCATCAAAAAATAGTTTTAAATAGTGGAAATTAGGAAAAATAGTAGAAAAATTGCAAAAAATATTAGATAATTAGTGTAAGTAGGAAATTAAGTTTTTCTAATAATTCATAGAAGAAAAGAAAAAAAAATACAAAAGAGGGTGTTTCAATAATTAATTATCAGAAAATAAAAAAAATACATTGGGTTTAATTGATTTGGGCCAAAAGAATTGAAATCAAAGGCCCAGTGCTTTGGCCTAGAGAGAGCCGGTCCGTAAGCCTTTGAACTAGCTGAATCTCAGCCGTTCATTTGCACCATCCAACGGTTGGAAATAATAGCGGAATTAATTAATCAATTAAAATGCAAGATCAAATCTCAGCTGTCTGCTTAAGTTGATCTAATGGTTGAGAGTGTGGGTCTCATTGGCATTGAGACGACACCATTTTTGTAATGCAAGTAATGACCGTTGATATTCATCAAATCAACGGCCCAGATCACCTTAGTCGCCTCAACTATAAAAGGCTTTGGTCTGTGGGAGACCAGCCATTTAAAAAATGTCCAAACCCTAGCCGCCTAGGTTCTCCCTCTCCTTCATCGTCTTCTTTATCTCCCCTCTTCTGAAACCTCACCGGCCATGGAGGCCACCACCCTCCACGGTGGTCTCCGGCCACCCCTTTACCTCCCCTCTTCTCTTCTCATCTCCCTCACCTCAAACACCACCCAAAACCCCGAGAAAACTGGAAACCCTCCCCTGTTCTTGATTGCCCGGTCATTGAAATCTACCTTCGGTGACCACAATCTATGAGAAACTACTCCAAACCAACACCAAAAGAACCACCATGGTCCGATCTACCCCCTATAACCTTGGCTTCCCTCGAATATACCCCGAGCTTCTCGAATATCCAAAAAGAAGTCGCCGGAACCCTAACTCCGACGACTCAAACCTAGCTTGTTCCCAAGATATCACATTTACCCCCCTCTGAACACCCCCCTCCAAACAAAAAACCCAAAAGACTTCATCTTGGAGTCTAAAATGAAAAACCAGAAAAGAAATAAAGAAAAAGAAATAAAGAAAAAGAGCATGAAAGATACTGAAAAAGGGAGTGAAAAGAGTGAAAAGGGAAGCTCAGGGGACCGGCCCTGCAAGCTAAGTCCCCTCCCTCTCTATTTGTTTTACTTGCTTCCTTTTGTTTTTATTTTTATGCTTTCTTCTGTGTTATTCTCTTGTTCTGATTGTTTTTTTTCTCCGCCTTGAAAGATCTATTTAGTACTAGGGTTTTCTTTTCATCTTGTTCATCTTCATGTTGTTCTTCTGTTTTGTTTGTTTCGATCATATTTAGTTTCTTTGGTCTTGAAAGATCTATCTCGATTCACTTTTCTTCCTCATTTGTTGGGTATATTTTGGTTCCTGATCTGTTAATTTTCAATAACATGACTGTTCTTCTTTTATGATTCCTTGCATGTTTAGTTTTCTAGCCATTTTTCTTCATCTCTTATACTAGGGTTATCTCGTTGTTTGGATCTTGTTTTGATTCTCTATTTGGAAGATTTGACCTTGATATCCTTCTTCTTTTTCGTCCTCTATTAGTATTAGGGTTCTTCATCTTGTTGTTCTTCCCTTTTGTCTCTTGGCATGTTTAACCTTAGTGTTAGGTTTAGCCGTTTGATTTCCCATTCCCCTTCATCTCCTATATTAGGGTTATTTTGTCTTATCTTTGTTTGTTTCTCTATGTCTCCCTATTCTTATTCATTTCATGCTTCATACTAAGGTTTTGCCTTAAAGATTGGTTTATATCACCTCTTCTGTTCCTTCATCTGCTAAAATAAGCATGTTAATCTGATTCTGCTTCTCTTTCTATTACTTGGCATGATAGATGTAGAGTTCTTCTTCACTGTTTCCTCATGTTTTTTCTCTTTTTATCTTCATTTAAATCTATCTCATGTATATATCAAGCTAGGGTTAGTTCTTGAAAAAAGATTCTGATTACCATGCTTATGTTATTCTATTGACCTTATGTCTAAAAATGAGCCATGTTTCATTTCTTGATTAACTGTTTTGTGAGATTTAGCTTCTATGTGTGTTTATGCCCATGAACTTTAAAGGTTTTTGGGGTTTTTCAATATATCATCTGACATGAATTTGTTGCAACTAAGTCTGATTGATATTAATTGACACTTTGCTACATGAAATTGGGTTATGTGAATTGATTGATTAAGATTCAACACTATCAAATCTCCTTTCTGAGTTTTAATTGATTGATGCATAATGTTTGGTCTCATGTGGTTATGTGAGCAATTGTATATTAAAATGACTGAGTTTGTAATAGTTCTTGTTAGTATGAGCAGTGATTAATACCTATTAACCTTAGGGGAATTGGTTATAGCTGCAATAGTACTAAGTTCCATAAAATGGCTAGTTTTGAAATAGTTTAAAACTGAAAATCAAATAACAATATAAGATAAATAAGTGACCAAAGAGTGGCCAATTTTGCAAATTGACCAACTCTACAAGGTCCAGCACACTGACCCACCCTAAAGGGGCTAGTTGTGTAACAAGTGGTTCAAGTCTGCAAGTTCAGACTTACCAAGGCTCAATTTGAGCCCTGAATCACAGGTGGCTAGGTCTGCAAAGGCCTTAGCCCAACCTGTGTTCAGTTAAATGGGTTAGTTGTGTAAATAATTGGTTAAGTCTGCAAGTTCAGACTTACCAAGGCTCAATTTAAGCTCTGAATCACAGGTGGCTAGGTCTGCAACGGACCTTTAGCCCAGCCTGTGTTCAGCAAATGGGTTTCAAATTACCCAAGCCAAGTCTCAACTTGAGACTGGCTAAAATTTAAATAGGGTAAGTGTAATAATAATAGCAGGCTGGTCCTGCAATTAACTGAAAATGAAATAAAAAGAGGCTAAGTTCTAAATAGTAGAACTGGTCAGTCCTTAAATACCAATGCAAGGATCGGCCATAGGTTAAATAAGTCTAAAAATGCTGAAAACCTGACCGAGGTAGGTCGGGTAATTCAGTAGTGTCCCTAGGGGCATAAAATGAAGCCAAAAAGGTAAATAGGTAAATAGTTTGAACCATGTGGGGTTAAGGGAGTCATTTGTACCCCTGATTTCTGCAATTTTGCAGATGTTTAAGGGTATAATGGTCTCTCTAAAAAGGCAAATTTGTAAAAATCTTTAACCCCCAAGGTTATATTAGTAAAAGGCCCCAACAGGGAATCTTTAGAACCTTCCAGCACATGCTGGAAGGGTTTTGATAACATATTTTGGGGGCTTAAGTGCAAGTTTTATAATTTTAAGAGGGGAGAAGTGGGATTTAATCCCAAACTTTCTCCCCAAGTCATTAGTCCTTTCCCACACCTATAAATACTCCTAAAAAGAGTGAACAAAGGGCTGGCTTTTGAAGGAAAAGTTCAGAGATAATAGCATTAATATAGCAATACGCTTTTCCTCCATTATTTCGAGTGAGAACTTGTTGATATCCATCTGAACTTTGTGGGTTTTTGCTCGTGTATTTGCTTGGATTTCTACTTGCTGTTGTTGTGGTCTTCTATTTGGTTGATATTCAATCCGTCCTTGTTGCATTTGGCTATTCGAGTCTCTTTGCTGTGCTTATTTCTTACCCCTAGACTCATTGGTTTTTCTTATTGATCCAGGTATTCTTCTGTCCGAAACAAAGCTGTAAAGACTTGATTGAATGAAATGAAGCTCTTGGATTTAGAATTCATTTGATATCATGTATTTTGTAGTTATTCTTTCTTGTTTCAATCTTAGATCTATAGCAGTAGTATAAAATGTAGTAGCAAAAAAGAACAAACACAATAACAGTGTAATAACTAGATATGGTAGTAGTCGTATAGTCATAAATAGCAAGTCACCTAGTTAAAAGTAGGTAAAACCTTAAATTGAGTTAATTAGCCGTAGTTTAAAGTGTTAACAACATCATCACAATCAGAATACAAGTCGTGCTCATGTAGATAATCACGTCTGTGAAACAATATATTGATACAAATAAGTTCGAAAAGGATAAGAACAGTTAAAGGGAATAATGAGTCACGTGTAACTGAGGTCTATGATACTGATAAGTCAAAGTCATATTAGAATCATTAACGTAACTGTGTACATATCATTGAATCACTTAGCATTAGACAATCAACTGTCATTAGTAAGTAATTAAACTATATAAATCATGCTTTCATCTAGTTAAACCATTTGATCTCAATTGCTTAGTTAAATAACCTTCAGTTTTAGTGTATATCAACTCTCTTTAGAAAAGTAGAAGTGTGGAGATAGTCGGAGTCCAAATACACCGAGTCATTTAGTTAGAGATTAGCATGAATCTTATTGTACAGTAATTCTCATCTTCTGATAAATAAATAAAAGTAATTTAATTTTGTTCTTTATTCTGAATATTTCTTTTGCTATGAATTCAGCATCTCTATCTTTGCTATCGTTCCAATCTGGTCTGGGCCTGAAGTACTGCGTGGGCCTGGACTGTAGGCGAGAATTCACTGGGCTATTTGGCAGAAGCCTAGAGTTGGTCTGGGTTATTAAGACCCAGATACACCTAACAATTCACTGAATACAGATCCATGAGTTCAGGACCAATACCAACAAGGCCTGGACTCACTCATCTGGACTGTTTGGTAACAAAATAGACTAAGGAAAAAACATATGTACAGAAAATATAGTTGAACAAGTAGGATCGGACCTTAACAAATAATTGGGACGAGCCTCGCATGATATTGAACAAGCAGGCCACCTATTAGTAATAAGATAACATAATTAGATCCGGGAAGACTAATAGTAAATTCCATAGTCTTACCCAAAATAATTTCAAGCCGATAGACCATTTAGGGCACGATTTAATATACTTTCCTATGAACGAGTGTGCACCTGGTGCAACTCAAATCCTAAATCCCGGCAAAGCTGAAATATACCAAAAGTCACAGGCGTACTGGTTGCGGTGTGACTCGAGATGTGTTTTCGTGATGTCGCAATTCTATAAAATATTAAAGCAAAAACACATATATGTTGTTAAAATCTGTAATGAGTCAAATAAGAGTCAAGAACGATGATTGAGCGACCGTGCTAAAACCACGGAACCCGGGAATGCCTAACACCTTCTCCCGGGTTAACAGAGTTCCTTATCCAGATCTTTGTTTCGCGGACATTAATAAAAGAGTCAAATTCCTCGGATTCGGGATTAACCGGTGACTTGGGACACAATTATTTTCTCAAGTGGCAACTCTGATAATTCAAAACAAAATCCCGAACCGATTGTCCTTTAAGTGGAAAAACTCCTTCCTCTATGCTATTATATCCGTTCGGGTATTTGAAAATCGAGGTATACCCTACAAGCACACGCATTTTTGTGTCCTCTGCGAGGGGTAGTAAAAAGGGAGGTGTGATAGCTCTGGCAACTCTGCTGGGGAATCCAACCCCGAACTTTGGCTTCAGGGTTTAAGAACTCGAGCTCCTTAGAATTGCCGTTCTTGATATTATTTGATTTCGCTATATGATTTGAACAACATGCTATGTGCTTTATCGCTTTGATACTATGTTGATTGTATATAAAATTTGTGCCGAGAACCCTTCTCTTCTTTACCCCCGGGGATGTGCTTATTGGTTGAGACTCCCCTTTCTGTTAAGTCACCCAAAAATTAAGAAAACAGAGGCCGGATAAGTTACAAAGCCGATTGACTCCGCGAGTCACCGGTACGTAGATCCCTCCTCGATTCGAGTTGTCCGCTCGGGTACACGGTCTAGCATTCTATGAAACTATAAGATGTTGAACATAGGTCTAGGACGATTATTAGGATCATATCTGACTTAGGGGACTCAACACAGGGGTTGGGTCCGTCTAGGACAGGTGACCCGGTATTTGAAAAAGACCGAGCATATTATGTGTTGCATTTTTTGTCCTTGATCGTTATGCGGACCGGCGAAATTCCCGAGGTTAGAAAATTGTTGAAAAGAAAAAAAAAGGAGAGAGAAATAAGAGTTGGTGAAAATAGGTATCCGGAAAATCCGAAAATTGGCAAAAATTGGTTTTGAAATAATTGGTCAACTAATTTGACCGAACTACGCAGGTTTGATTCTCGCCATTAGGTGGGATACGTATCAACCCTTAAACGGGTCCAACCACACCTTTAGAAAAAGACCAAAAAGATATTTTGTTTTCAAATAATCGAAGTGATTGCTATTTTTGGAAACGACCGAATGTCCCGAAAGGACGTCGGAAGGCTGTTTTGGCTAAAGTGGCCACTTCGAGAGCTATATTTCTTTCAAAAAATAAAAATTTGCATTGAAAAAGATTTTTCTCTTTTCTAAATAAAATCGCCTTAATAAATGTGCACGATGAGCACAATGTTGAATGAAAATTTCTCCTTAATGAATAAAATCCCTTTGGAGCTGAGACTATGGTGGCACGACATGGAAACAGAAAGTCAGGACTGGATCAAAGGTTACTTGAAAGATCTCACGAAGTTATTGGACATAATTCCCCGAGGCGACGTAATTAGAGCATTGGTCACGTATTGGGATCCTGCACACAATGTACTACATCTTCCGGATTTTGAACTCACTCCTACTCTGTAGGAGATTGCTTTCTACATAGGGAAAAATGAGGTCCCCTTGAAAGGAAAATACCCGGTATCTCCAAGAACAGTAACGGTGCATCGTTTTCTAGATTCTTTGAAAATTGCTAGGAATGTCCACAATGAGGATTTAGCCAACGGATTTTGCTCCCTGAACTTCATCTATAGTAGGTATGGACATATCGGGGGTTTCAACGACTCCACAAACAAGTTATGTAGCAAGTCCAACCGAGCAAAATGGGAGGAGCATCGAAGGTTTGCTTTCTTAGTGGCATTTCTCGGAATTATCATATTTCCGAGAAAAGATGGGCACATCAGTATAAAGGTTTCCGGGGTAGCAAGCACATTGATAGTACAAGACAATTGTACTCTAGCTCCAATGATTTTAGCTGACATCTACCGTGCCTTGACTGCATGCAAAGCTGGAGCCAACTTCTTCGAGAGATGCATTCTGATTTTGCAGATTTGGTTGATTGAACATCTATGCCATCATCCTTCGTTCTCAAATTATGGTCCGACCGGACGAACATGTCTGGAAGAATTCTGTACGAGAACAAAAGAAGTCAAATTGCCAGAGGGAGTAAAGGATTGGATCTCGCATCTTCGATCATTGACTGACGGCCAGATCGATTGGACATATGATTGGTTACCTCTTGACGAGGTAATTTGTATGCCGACAGAAGGGTCACCTTTTTTGATCATGGGTTTAAAAAGCATCCAACCTTACGCCCCGTACAAGGCCCTGCGACAACTGGGTAGATGTCAAGTTATACCGAGAGACGGGGACGTCAGTTCACAAGTTATAGAAATTAGTCCGGATGGGCAATTCCAGGAAGCAAAGGTCCGTCAAATTTGGAATGAATGCCAAAACTTGAAAGTAGATACTTGTGTGCAAAATAGAGCTCGAGGGGAAGTGTCGTCTGGATATTCCGCATGGTATCGACGGGGCATTGAGCATAAGCGGCCTTCGAAAAGACCTCACTTGCAAGATTTGGTGGAGCAATCTAAGGAAAACCAGAATTGGGCGGCCAAAGAAAGTGAATACAAGGCCAATATCAGCTTGTTGGAAGAACAATTGAGAAATTTCCAGTTTGAAAGTGGTTTACAGACAACATCTGACGAGGGAGAGAAAAAACAGCTGAAGAAAGAAAACGAAATGCTAAAGGCTCAGGTCGCTCAAATGAAAATTGCATCCGAGACCCCCATTCGCTTAGCCCGGGATGAGAAATTGATTGAGACTCTTCGGCGCAAAGTGAATGACTACAGCTTTGACTTGGACAAGGTAGAAAAGGAATTAGTCAGGGCTCGAAAGCAAATAACCAGAGATGCTGAGGAAAGAGCCAAGTTGGTTCAGCAGCTACACGATAGGCATGAATTTGGGGTAGCTCGACTAAGAAAGAAAATTGTTTCAGCCACGGTTAAAAGTAACAAGGTTATCAAGGATCTCGAAGAAGAGTTAGAGCATTGTTACACAACTATGGCTCGATTAGAGTTGGAGCTACAGCAAATACAGAAGGATAACCAACATATCTTAGATGCTCGCACTGAACAGATCAGCCGATTGCTTCAAGAAAAAGGGGTTATTCGAGAGAAGATTGTTCGTATTACTCAATACATCACCCGGAAGAGTCAAGCTGTGTGAAGATATGTCCCAAGAAACCTTTGTATCAGCGGTGAAGTTCTTTGTGCAGCAAGTCATGTCTGACCTGGATAGGCTCCAAAAGGGATTAGTATATAGGCCCGCGGCAAGACCGAACGATGTCTCGCGGGCACTAGGAGCATTAATGTATTCTTAGGGCATGCTTTCTGTTTTTATGTTTCTTTACATTAGTATTACAACATCATCTTGTAAACCAATGTTTTTGAGCTATTAATGAAAATCAAGAGTTGTTGTCAATCCTTTTGCTTTATGTTATATCTTTTAATTACGATAGGTAAATAAATAGGAACACAATTATGAAGTGAAAAAAAAAAGTGAAAAAAAAGAAGAAAAAAGAAAAAGACATGATTGGTCCAAATAAGTAAAGGCCGGTATGATGCATGACGACCCAAGGAAAATGTGTTTATTCTAAAATCGTCGCATCTTATCTCTTCATGCGCTAACCACTAACGGGTGTTGATGTTTGTGAGATTCAGATTCTAGTGGCAACTGGCATTCTGGCTACTCACCCTTACAACACGAGATATAAGAAAATGACAAAAGCCGTGTCGCAAGAGATTGAGGCAACTGTCATGGATCCCGCCCAAGAGGAAGAAATTGTGGACGTAGCGGGGATGAAGGAAGAGATGTACAAACTAAAACAGCAGATGGCCGAAATGTATCAAGCTTGGTCGAGGGGTCAACCCTTGCCAACTTATCCTGCCAATCCCACATACATCCCTCCAACTAATCCCAACCCCGAGCCACCCACGATGAATTCATCCTCTACATACCCTGACTATCACCACTATTATGCTTCCACTTCCCAAGTGCCACCACCTCTGACGAAACAAGTACCACTCCATCCACCGCAGGTTGCTCCAGTATATGTGGCACCTCCCCCTGCCAACCTACACAAATCATCTAGTGAACCACTGTTCCATATACAAGACCCCCACTACTACCCACCTGAGCCGACCTTCCGGCTGAACGAATCTCACACTCCGCTGATGGAGACGAGCGCAGAGAAGCCTGCTAAAAATGTAGGGCAGGAGGAGATGGCTAGGAAGGTGAAAAGTTTGGAGAATGCCTTTCGCAATATGCAAGGGTTGGGAGGACAAGTAAGCGTGGCATACAAGGATCTGTGTTTGTTTCCTGAAGTGCAACTTCTTGTTGAATTTAAGTTGCCGAAGTTTGATATGTACAGTAGACATGGAGACCCGGTGGCCCACCTCAGAGGATATTGCAGTAAAATGGGAGGTGCAGGGGGCAGGGATGAGCTGTTGATGGTATATTTCAGCCAAAGTTTAAGCGGTTCCGCTTTGGAGTGGTACACTCGCCAGGATCACACCAGATGGTTCATCTGGGATGATCTCGCGCAAGCATTCGCGAACCATTTTCAATACAATTTGGAAATCATACCAGATAGATTGTCACTCACGAAGATGGAGAAAAAGCCCGGTGAAAGTTTCAGGGAATATGGTTTTAGGTGGAGAGAACAGGCGGCGAGGGTAGATCCGCCGATGAAGGAAGGTGAAATGGTAGATTGTTTCTTGCAGGCTTTGAAGCCTACTTATTATGGGCACCTAGTGTCAGCTATTGGGAAAATTTTTAATGAGGTTGTAAAGATGGGAAGTTTTGTTGAGGAAGGTTTAAAAACCAACAAGATCATGAGTTTTCGGCAATTAAGGCCACAAATCAGGCCATACAGATTGGGAATGGAGGAATAATTGGGAAGAAGAAAAAAGAAGAAGTAGCAGTTGTGGAAAGCAGGCCTTGGAACCGCAACCAACATCATCACCCACCATGACCATACCAGCCATACCCACCAAACCCATCAACCCCATACAACCCACCAACCACATATAACCCACCAAGCATCATACAACCCACCGCCACCATATTACCCACCAACTACCCCGCACTACCACCACCTACAAGCCCAAACCTATCTACCACCACCACCACATGTATGGCGAACCCAAACCCCGCATAATGTTTACCACACACAAAAACCATACCCTTTTTCTAGAGCCTACAGAAACCCAAACAAACCCAGGCCTAACCCAGAGATGAGGAATAGGGCAAAGAAAACATTCACCCCGTTGGGGGAGTCCTATACTAGCCTCTATCACAGATTGAAGGAATTGGGAATGTTGAGCCCAATTGAGCCTAAGCTTCCAAACCCACCTCCGAAGAACATCGATCAGTCGGTCAGGTGTAAGTATTGCTCAGGAGCACCAGGACACGATACTGAGAAATGTTGGAATCTGAAGAACGCTATCCAAGAACTTATTGATAGCCGGAGGATTGAAGTGCAGGCTTCGGAGGCTCCAAACATTACGCAGAACCCACTGCCAGCTCACCATGAAACGCATATGATAGAATTGGCGCAGGATGAGAGCAGTCGGAAGCCGTCCCAGTCTGTTATGATGATTACGGCCAGTAGCAGAACGGAGAAGGAAGCTGAGAAAGGAAAAATGATTGTTGAAGAACCAGTGAAGAGGCAAACAATGGTGGAAAATTTGAAGGTTGTAGTACCATGCGTGAAGCCAGTATTAACAGTGAAAGGCGCGAGCGTGGAACCAGTGATCATAAGACCAGTGGTGCAGATGCTAGTGGTGAATACCAAGATTATACCTTGGAACTACAACAAGGTGGCAGTGATTTACAAAGGGAAAGAGGTATCTGGAGAAATCAATGAGACGCACGGTCTAACTCGGTCCGGGAGGTGTTTTGCCCCGGAAGAGTTAAGAAAAATGAAGGTAGTGAAAGAGAATCAGTTGAAGAAGCCTGTGTCCGAAGAAGAAGCGGAGGAGTTCCTCAAAAAGATAAAATCGCAGGATTACTCCATAGTCGAACAGTTGAGGAAAACACCCGCCCAAATCTCTTTGCTCTTGTTGTTGATCCATTCGGAAGAACACAGAAAAGCTCTGATGAAGATGTTGAATGAGGCGCATGTCCCGGAGAAGATCTCAGTCTGTCATCATGAAAAGATTACCAATTAGATCTTCGAGTCTAATAAGATTACATTCTCAGATAGTGAATTGCCCGTTGAGGGAGCCGAGCATAATAAGGCGCTTTATCTTATAGTGAAGAGCGAGGAGTCAGTGGTTACCAGAGTGTTGATAGATAATGGCTCAAGCGCAAACATTTGCCCGCTGTCAACTCTTGGAAAGCTGAATATCAGCTCGGACAGAATTTGGAGAAACAGTATAAATATGAAAGGATTTGATGGTGGAAGTAAGAACAGGTTGGGAGACATCGTCTTGGAGGTAACCATTGGGCCCGTGGATTTTACAATGAAATTTTAGGTATTGGACATTACTGTGTCTTACAATTTATTACTGGGCCGACCATGGATCCACGCAGCCAAAGCAGTGCCTTCATCCTTGCACCAAATGGTCAAATTTGAATGGGAGCAACAAGAAGTCATAGTACACGGAGAGGGAGATACCTGCAGTGTCATAATGCCATTTGATGATGCTGATGGAGACAAAGGTCCTTGGGTATACCAGTGACGGATATTATAACAGTGAACAAAATTGCTGAGGGTGAGAAACTGCCAATCCCTACAATGGCACCTGATGCTGTGATGGTGGCTGGGGAAATGCTTAAAAATGGGTTTGCACCAGGAAAAGGGCTGGGGAAAACTTTGCAAGGAATCACCCAACCAGTTCAACTGCCAGTGAACAAAGATACTTTAGGCTTAGGATTCAAACCCACCTATGCCGACATCCAAAAAGCCTACAAAACCAAAAAGAACTGGACCCTGCCTAAGCCTATACCTAAACTATCCGACACCTTTGCCAAGCCTGGTACTAAAAATCGGACATTTGCTGCGTCAAGGTACATTGAGACCCGACCCGATGAAGAGCTTTTGATGAGGTTTGAGAAGATATTTGGGGATGTGAACATGGTTGAAATGGGGGAAGGCACTAGTAGGATGGACGTGAAATTTGTGGGATCTGGTGTTATGCTCAACAACTGGGAAGCCACTCCTTTCCCGATCAGGAAGGAGTCTTGGTAGTTAGCTCTTCAAAATTCATCATCATTTCCCCGGAAAAGCAATTGTTACTTTTTGTAGTCCTCCCACTCCCCATGAAAAAGAAAAATCAAAATGTATCCCAAAACTTTGTTCATTTTTTTTAATATCAATGAAATGCAGTTTTCTTTTTTCTTCGTTTTTGCCTTATTTTTATCTTTTTTTCTGTACAGTTCCATATGTGCTGATTCTGATGACATGTCATGCATGAAGGATTCTCGACCCAATTCTGACAGTCGCATTATCATACAAGAAATTGAGGAGGATAGTGCGATAGAATGTGAGGATGAGGAAGCCTTGGATGAAATAAGTAAGGACATGAACCAATATGAGGAAAAGCCCAAACCGAATTTGAGTGAGACATAATCCATCAATTTGGGGAGCGAAGATAATGTCTGGGAAACAAAAATTAGTGCTCATCTGGAGACACCCCTCAGGGAAGAATTGATAAGGTTGTTGCATGAATTCAAGGACATCTTTCTTGGTCCTATGATGACATGCCCGGACTTAGTACTGACTTGGTGGTACACAAGTTGCCTATCTACACCGAATGCTGGCCGGTGAAGCAAAAGTTGCGAAAATTCAAAACGGACATTAGTGTAAAGATAAAAGAAGAGGTGAATAAGCAGTTTGAGGCAAAGGTCATACGAGTCACCAAATACCCCACCTGGTTGGCGAACATTGTGCGAGTCCCAAAGAAAGATGGAAAAACAAGATTGTGTGTGGACTACAGAGACCTCAACAAAGCCAGTCCAAAGGATGACTTTCCATTACCAAACATCCACATATTGATCAACAATTGCGCCAAGCATGAGATTGGTTCATTTGTAGATTGTTATGCCGGTTATCACCAGATCTTGATGGACAAAGAAGACGCGGAGAAAACTGCTTTCATTACACCTTGGGGAACGTATTGCTATAGAGTAATGCCATTTGGATTGAAGAATGTCGGGGCAACTTATATGAGGTCAATGACCACGATATTTCATGACATGATGCACCAAGAAATCGAAGTGTATGTGGACGATGTCATCATAAAGTCCAAGAAGCAACATGATCACGTGAGGGATTTGAGAAAGTTTTTCCAAAGACTCCGGAGGTACAATCTTAAACTCAATCCTGCGAAATGCGCCTTCGGAGTACCTTCAGGGAAGCTGTTGGGGTTCATAGTGAGTCGGCGAGGTATTGAACTAGATCCATGAAAGATCAAGGCCATCCAAAGTCTACCTCCGCCGAAGAACAAGAAGGAAGTAATGAGTTTATTGGGAATGTTGAATTACATTAGCCGGTTCATCGCTCAGTTGACATCAACATGTGAGCCGATCTTCAAGTTGTTAAAGAAAGATGCAACAGTGAAATGGATTGACGAATGTCAGGAAGCCTTCGACAAGATCAAGGAATATTTAGCCAATCCTCCAGTGTTAGTTCCTCCAGAGCCTGGGCGACCCCTGATTTTGTATCTGACAGTGCTTGACAACTCCTTTGGTTGTGTGCTAGGGCAACACGATGAGACGGGCAAGAAAGAGCAAGCTATATATTACCTCGGTAAGAAGTTCACATCTTACGAGGTGAAATATACTCAGCTAGAAAGAACTTATTGTGCATTGACCTGGGTGGCTCAGAAACTGAAGTATTATTTGTCAGCATATACCACATACCTCATATCACGGTTGAATCCTCTGAAATACATATTTCCGAAGCCTATGCTTACAGGAAGACTTGCTAAATGGCAGATTCTGCTCATAGAATTTGACATTATTTACGTAACTCGTATGGCGATGAAGGCGCAGGCGGTTGCGGACCACTTAGTAGAGAACCCCGTAGATGATAAATATGAGCCATTAAAGACGTATTTTCCGGATGAGGAGGCAATGAACATCGAGGAAATAGAACAGGATGAGAAGCCAGGATGGAAGATGTACTTCGACGAAGCCGTCAACAGTAAGGGAGTTGGTATCGGAGCAGTACTCATTTCAGGAACAGGTCAACACTACCCCGTCACAGCTCAACTTCGATTTTTCTGTACCAACAACATGGCCGAATATAAGGCGTGTATCTTGGGATTAAGGATGGCAATAAACATGGGTATTCAAGAGATTTTGGTCATGGGTTACTCGGATCTCTTGGTACACCAAATCAAGGGAGAATGGGAGACAAGAGATTTGAAATTGATACCTTACGGTATTGTTTGCATGAGTTGTCCCAAAGATTCCAATTCATAGAATTCAAACACATCCCAAGAATGCACAACGAGGTTGCAGATGCTTTGGCCACACTGTCCTCCATGCTGCATCATCCGGACAAGACCTATATAGATCCACTCCAGATCCAAGTTTGTGATCAAAATGCTTACTACTTTGTTGTGGAAGAAGAATTGGATGGAGAACCGTGGTATCATGACATCAGGGAATACCTGAAAGCTGGCAAATACCCGAGCAGGCCACTGAAGATCAGAAAAGATCCATCAGACGCTTAGCTAATGGATTTTTTCTCAGTGGAGGAGTTATATATAAGAGAACACCAGACTTGGGATTATTGAGGTGTGTGGATGCACAACAAGCTGATGAGATTATGATTGAAGTACATGCTGGAGCCTGTGGACCCCATATGAGCGGATATGTCCTAGCAAAGAAGATTCTGAGAGCCGGGTATTATTGGCTCACTATGGAGCGTGATTGTATCAGGCACGTGAGGAAATGTCACCAATGCCAAGTACATGGAGATCTAATTCACTCCCCGCCTTACGAATTGCATACAATGTCTGCACCTTGGCCATTTGTCGCCTGGGGCATGGATGTTATCGGTCCGATAGATCCAGCAGCTTCCAATGGGCATATATTCATTTTGGTTGCAATCAATTATTTCACCAAGTGGGTTGAGGCGAAGACATTCAAGGCAGTGACAAAGAAAGTGGTGGTGGTCTTTGTGCATGAAAATATCATATGCCGGTTCGGAATTCCCAAGGTGATCATCACAGATAATGGAGCCAATCTAAATAGTCACCTCATGGTGGAAGTTTGCCAGAGATTTAAGATCACACATCGCAATTCCACACCTTATAGGCCAAAGGCGAATGGGACAGTAGAAGCTGCAAATAAGAATATCAAGAAGATCCTCAGGAAAATGGTGGAGGAATCGAGTCAATGACATGAAAAGTTACCTTTTGATCTTATGGGTTATCGCACGACAGTGCGTACTTCTATTGGAACCACACCTTATTCATTGGTGTATGGGACGGAGGCTGTTATACCCGCAGAAATAGAAATACCGTCACTATGGATCATAGCTGAGGCTGGAATAGATGACGAAGAATGGGTAAAAGCCCGGCTGGAACAACTAAGTTTGATCGATGAAAAGAGATTGGCCGCAGTTTGCCATGGGCAGTTGTATCAACAGAGAATGGCCAGAGCATACAATAAGAAGGTGCGTCCTCAGAAGTTTGAAGTTGGACAACTCGTATTGAGACGTATCTTACCGCATTGGGCCGAGGGAAAGGGAAAATTTGCGCCAAATTGGCAGGGACCATTCGTGGTATCGCGGGTATTGTCCAATGGGGTATTATATTTAACAGATGTTGAAGGAAAGTGCGTAGAGACTGCTATCAATTCAGATGCGGTCAAAAGATACGATGTATGACTCCTTTTCAATTGTATGTTTGTATTTTGTTGTGATTTTGGAATTGAAATGACGAAGGCATTTTATTCTCTATCCAAACACTTTATCCATTGATACCCCCTTTGAGCCTTGATTAATATATTCTTTCATACCCCTCTCTCGGAATCGCTTATAGCGCAATAAGGAAAATGAAGATTGAAATTGACAAAATGAGAAATGATGAAAAAAAATGAAAAAAAAAATGAAAAAAAGGAAAAGAAAAAGACAAAGAATTTGGGAAAAAGTAAAAAGAAATTCATTAACTGATGACGTTTAATGAACTGCGTCTGACTTGATCCCGAAATGGTACGTAGGCAGCCTCGCTGAGGTTCAGTCACGACAAAGAAAAATACAAAAAATTCCCCATATATTGAAACTGGGGCAGAAGTTATGTTGAATAATTCCGAGAGTTGTAAATATTTTGAACCCTCGTAATTTTTGAGCCTTTATACCTTTCTTTCTTTAACCCATCCAATAGCCACGTTACGGTCCAAAGAAAGACCTTCTGATCAATTCCAAAATGATAACAGATGCGATGAAGGAAGAGCAAGACAATGGACAACACCTGTGGTATAAGAAAACAAAAGACAAAAGGAAAAATGAAAAAAATGAAAAAATGAGAGAGTCTCATCAGTGAAAACCTTAACCGGCTCTGTAAGACGATTGTGAGTTTGAGAGAAATAAAATGAGAGAGTCTTGCCAGTGAAAACCTTTAACGGCACTGCATGGCGATTGTGAGGTTGAGAAAGAATAAATGAGAGAGTCCTATTGGTGAAAACCTTTCGAGGCACCGTAGGGCAATCATAATGATTACCATGAAAGGAGAAAAGGCAACAAAAAATAGTATCGGTTTGGGTGGAAAACAATTCGAAGTCAGAATAATGATTGGAACGAACCGGGTCGGAGTTCAAATACATGGCATGGTCAGTGGAATCAGCCAGCAAACGCCCAGATAAGTTCTATCATCTCTCCAAAACACCCTTACCCTCTTTCATTTTTCTGCATTTCATTGTTTACCTTTTGAGAGCTAACTACCAGCTCCTGATGACGAAAGCTGAAACAACACTGGATCAGAAAGAAAGGAGAGTTGGGGAGAAAATAAAGAAGTTTGGCAAACATGGCCAAAGGAAAAGAAAACAAAACAAAAAAGGAAAAAGTAAGAAAATACAAAAAGAGTTTGCAAGAGATAGGCAGCTGAAAAACCATGCAGTGGGAGAAAAAGCAAAAAAGAGGAAAGCAATAAGAGGTAGGGACGGCAGATGCCAGTTGCCAGCAGTTTATATCTAATAAATTTTGTTTCATGATTCATACAGGAACAAATTGTCACTAATCACTTTAAAGTGAATCTGACCAATGTGGAAAAATAGAAAACACCAAAAAGAGAAAGTTTGACAATAAGTGAAGAAATTCACAGGTGAAAGACAATCGGTCAAAGAAAATACCAAAAAGAGGAAGGTAGCACCTTTAAAATCCATTCCCCGGTTATCAAGCTGAGGGAATACTTTTCTGCACTACATTTCATGCATTTTTAATTTCTGTCCAGGCGCCCACCTATCTAACGAGGAAATACTTTTCTGCACTGCATTTCATGCATTTTTAATTTCCGTCCTGGCGCCCACCTACCTAACGAGGGAATACTTTCCTGCACTGCATTTCATGCATTTTTAATTTCTGTCCAGGCGCCCACCTATCTAACGAGGGAATACTTTTCTGCACTGCATTTCATGCATTTTTAATTTCTGTCCAGGCGCCCACCTATCTAACAAGGGAATACTTTTCTGCACTGCATTTCATGCATTTTCAATTTCTGTCCAGGCGCCCACCTATCTAAAGAGGGAATACTTTTCTGCACTGCATCTCATGCATTTTTAATTTCTGTCCAGGCGCCCAGCTATCTAACGAGTGAATACTTTTCTGCACTATATTTCATGCATTTTTCATTTCTGTCTAGGCGCTCACCTATCTAACAAGGGAATACTTTTCTGCACTGCATTTCATGAATTTTTAATTTCTGTCAAGGCGCCCACCTATTTAACGAGGAAATACATTTCTACATATTTACTTCCTGCAATTTTTGGTTTATGTTAGCTAAAAGCCCACACTGGGCAGAAGAAAAAGTTTGTTGTTTTTGTTTTGTTTTGAGCAGGCTTCAGCTCGAGGACAAGAAGTATCATTGAAAATAAAAAAAGGGGGAAAAGAGGGAAGCAAGAAAATAAAATCAACAAAAAAGAGAGGCGGTATCACAGAAAATCAAGAAAAGAGAAGGAGAAGCAAACAAAAGCTAGGATAGGAACAATTGTAATTGTAGGATCATAGCTTAGAATAGCTTCTTCATTTTACATTCCTCCCCCCGGTGTAATAAGGAGTAAGTCGGCAAGTCTCAACAGTGTCAATGCAACAGTGAGTCCGGTAGTTTTTAAACTGCCGGACCTTCCCGAACTACACTGACCCGATTCCTGTTTAACCCAGGATATGTAGGCAACCTCTAAAGCAGGGTGCGGTCAAAAGGTTTTCAAAAAAACTTTTACGGAATGTGCCAATGTGCAAAAATCTCTCATTACTGCTCACTTGTCTTTGCACTGAAACTCTTCGTGTTCCCGAGCAAAGAGGGGCAGCTGTGAGCACATGATTTTTTGCACCGGGCAAACAATTCCAAAATTAAAATAAATATATTTTTGAGTGCAATTGCATACCTTGTTGGAAATTGAATGCATTTTATGTGTTTGAATAATTGGAAATTAGGAAATCAAAAAAATAGGTTAATTACTTACTTTGTTTGAATTAATTAGTTTTTAGAAGAAAATCATCAAAAAATAGTTTTAAATAGTGGAAATTAGGAAAAATAGTAGAAAAATTGCAAAAAATATTAGATAATTAGTGTAAGTAGGAAATTAAGTTTTTCTAATAATTCATAGAAGAAAAGAAAAAAAAATACAAAAGAGGGTGTTTTGATAATTACTTATCTTAAAATAAAAAAAATACATTGGGTTTAATTGATTTGGGCCAAAAGAATTGAAATCAAAGGCCCAGTGCTTTGGCCCAGAGAGAACCGGTCCGTAAGCCTTTGAACTAGCTGAATCTCAGCCGTTCATTTGCACCATCCAACGGTTGGAAATAACAGCGGAATTAATTAATCAATTGAAATGCAAGATCAAATCTCAGCCGTCCGCTTAAGTTGATCTAATGGTTGAGAGTGTGGGTCTCATTAGCATTGAGACGACGCCGTATTTGTAACGCAAGTAATGACCGTTGATCTTCATCAAATCAACGGCCCAGATCACCTTAGTCGCCTCAACTATAAAAGGCTTTGGTATGTGGGAGACCAGCTATTTGCAAAATGTCCAAACCCTAGCCGCCTAGGTTCTCCATCTCCTTCATCGTCTTCTTCATCTCCCCTCTTCTCAAAACCTCACCGACCATGGAGGCCACCACCCTCCACGGTGGTCTCCGGCCACCCCTTTACCTCCCCTCTTCTCTTCTCATCTCCCTCACCTCAAACACCACCCAAAACCCCGAGAAAACTGGAAACCCTCCCCTGTTCTTGATTGTCCGGTCATCGGAATCTACCTCTGGTGACCACAATCTATGAGAAACTACTCCAAAACAACACCAAAAGAACCACCATGGCCCGATCTATCCCCCTATAACCTTGGCTTCCCTCGAATATACCCCGAGCTTCTCGAATATCCAAAAAGAAGTCACCGGAACCCTAACTCCAGCGACTAAAACCTAGCTTGTTCCCAAGATATCACATTTACCCCCCTCTGAACACCCCCCTCCAAACAAAAAACCCAAAAGACTTTATCTTGGAGTCTAAAAAGAAAAACCATAAAAGAAATAAGGAAAAAGAAATAAAGAAAAAGAGCCTGAAAGAGACTGAAAAAGGGAGTGAAAAGAGTGAAAATGGAAGCTCAGGGGACCGGCCCTGCAAGCTAAGTCCCCTCCCTCTCTATTTGTTTTACTTTCTTCCTTTTATTTTTATTTTTATGCTTTCTTCTGTGTTATTCTCTTGTTCTGATTGTTTTTTTTCTCTTCCTTGAAAGATCTATTTAGTACTAGGGTTTTCTTTTCATCTTGTTCATCTTCATGTTGTTCTTCTGTTTTGTTTGTTTCGATCATGTTTAGTTTCTTTGGTCTTGAAAGATCTATCTCGATTCACTTTTCTTCCTCATTTGTTGGGTATATTTTGGTTCCTGATCTGTTAATTTTCAATAACATGACTGTTCTTCTTTTATGATTCCTTGCATGTTTAGTTTTCTAGCCATTTTTCTTCACCTCTTATACTAGGGTTATCTCGTTGTTTGGATCTTTTTTTGATTCTCTATTTTGAAAATTTGACCTTGATATCTTTCTTCTTTTTCGTCCTCTGTTAGTATTAGGGTTCTTCATCTTGTTGTTCTTCCCTTCTGTCTCTTGGCATGTTTAACCTTAGTGTTAGGTTTAGCTGTTTGGTTCCCCATTCCCCTTCATCTCCTATATTAGGGTTATTTTGTCTTATCTTTGTTTATTTCTCTAGGTCTCCCTGTTCTTCTTCATTTCATGCTTCATACTAAGGTTTTGCCTTAAAGATTGGGTTATATCACCTATTCTGTTCCTTCATCTGCTAAAATAAGCATAATAATCTGATTATGCTTCTCTTTCTATTACCTGGCATGATAGATGTAGAGTTCTTCTTCACTATTTCCTCATGTTTTTTCTCTCTTTATCTTCATCTTAATCAATCTCATGTATATATCAAGCTAGGGTTAGTACTTGAAAATAGATTCTGATTACCATGCTTATGTTATTCTATTGACCTTATGTCTAAAAATGAGTCATGTTTCATTTTTTGATTAACTGTTTTGTGAGATTTAGCTTCTATGTGTGTTTATGCCCATGGACTTTAAAGGTTTTTGGGATTTTTCAATGTATCATCTGACATGAATATGTTGCAACTAAGTCCGATTGATATTAATCGACACTTTGCTACATGAAATTGGGTTATGTGAATTGATTGATCAAGATTCAACACTATCAAATCTCCTTTCTGAGTTTTAATTGATTGATGCACAATGTTTGGTCTCATGTGGCTATGTGTGCAATTGTATGTTAAAATGATTGAGTTTGCAATAGTTCTTGTTAGTATGAGCAGTGATTAATACCTATTAACCTTAGGGGAATTGGTTATAGCTGCAATAATACTAAGTTCCATAAAATGGCTAGTTTTGAAATATTTTAAAACTGAAAATCAAATAACAATAGGTTATAAGACAAATAAGTGACCAAAGAGTGGCCAATTTTGCAAATTGACCAACTTTACAAGGTCCATCACACTGGCCCACCCTAAAGGGGCTAGTTGTGTAACAAGTGGTTCAAGTCTGCACGTTCAGACTTACCAAGGCTCAATTTGAGCCCTGAATCACAGGTGGCTAGGTGTGCAAATGCCTTAGCCCAGCCTATGTTCAGTTAAATGGGTTAGTTGTGTAAATGATTGGTTAAGTCTGCAAGTTCATACTTATCAAGGCCCAAATTGGGCCCTGAATCATAGGTGGCTAGGTCTGCAAAGACCTTTAGCCCAGCCTGTGTTCAGCAAATGGGTTTCAAATTACCCAAGCCAAGTCTCAACTTGAGACTGGCTAAAATTTAAATAGGGTAAGTGCAATAATAATAGCAGGCTGGTCCTGCAATTAACTGAAAATGAAATAAAAAGAGGCTAAGTTCTAAATAGTAGAACTGGCCAGTCCTTAAATACCAATGCAAGGACTGGCCATAGGTTAAATAAGTCTAAAAATGCTGAAAACCTGACCTAGGTAGGTCGGGTAATTCAGTAGTGTCCCTAGGGGCATAAAAGGAAGCCAAAAAGGTAAATAGGTAAATAGTTTGAACCATGTGGGGTTAAGGGAGTCATTTGTACCCCTGATTTCTGCAATTTTGCAGAAGTTTAAGGGTATAATGGTCTCCCTAAAAAGGCAAATCTGTAAAAATCTTTAACCCCCAAGGTTATATTAGTAAAAGGCCCCAAAAGGGAATCTTTAGAACCTTCTAGCACATGCTGGAAGGGTTTTGATAACAAATTTTGGGGGCTTAAGTGCAAGTTTTATAATTTTAAGAGGGGAGAAGTGGGATTTAATCCCAAACTTTCTCCCCATGTCATCAGCCCTTTCCCACACCTATAAATACTCCTGAAAAGAGTGAACAAAGGGTTGTCTTTTGAAAGAAAAGTTCAGAGATAATAGCATTAATATAGCAATAGGCTTTTCCTGCATTATTTCGAGTGAGAACTTGTTGATATCCATCTGAACTTTGTGGGTTTTTGCTCGTGTATTTGCTTGGATTTCTACTTGTTGTTGTTGTGGTCTTCTATTTGGTTGATATTCAATCCGTCCCTGTTGCATTTGGCTGTTCGAGTCTCTTTGCTGTGCTTATTTCTTACCCCTAGACTCATTGGCTTTTCTTATTGATCCAGGTATTCTTCTGTCCGAAACAAAGTTGTAAAGACTTGATTGAATGAAATGAAGCTCTTGGATTTAGAATTCATTTGATATCATGTATTTTGTAGTTATTCTTTCTTGTTTCAATCTTAGATCTATAGCAGTAGTATAAAATGTAGTAGCAGAAAAGAAGAAACACAATAACAATGTAATAGCTAGATATGGTAGTAGTAGTATAGTCATAAATGGCAAGTCACCTAGTTAAAAGTAGGTAAAACCTTAAAATGAGTTAATTAGCTGTAGTTTAAATTGTTAACAGCATCATCACAATCAGAATACAAGTCGTGCTCATGTAGATAATCACGTTTGTGAAACAGTATATTGATACAAATAAGTTCGAAAAGGATAAGAACAGTTAAAGGGAATAATGAGTCACGTGTAACTGGGGTCTATGATACTGATAAATCAAAGTCATATTAGAATCATTAACGTAACTGTGTACATATCATTAAATCACTTAGCATTAGACAATCAACTGTCATTAGTAAGTAATTAAACTGTTTAAATCATGCTTTCATCTAGTTAAACCATTTGATCTCAATTGCTTAGTTAAATAACCTTCAATTTTAGTGTATATCAACTCTCTTTAGAAAAGTAGAAGTGTGGAGATAGTCGGAGTCCAAATACACCGAGTCATTTAGTTAGAGATTAGCATGAATCTTATTGTACAGTAATTCTCATCTTCTGATAAATAAATAAAAGTAATTTAATTTTGTTCTTTATTCTGAATATTTCTTTTGCTATTAATTCAACATCTCTATCTTTGCTATCGTTCCAATCTGGTCTGGGCCTGAAGTACTGCGTGGGCCTGGACTGTAGGCAAGAATTCACTGGGCTGTTTGGCAGAAGCCTAGAGTTGGTCTGGGTTATTAAGACCCAGATACACCTAACAATTCACTGAATACAGATCCATGAGTTCAGGCCCAATACTAATAAGGCCTCGGACTCACTCATCTGGACTGTTTGGTAACAAAATAGACTAAGGAAAAAACATATGTACAGAAAATATAGTTGAACAAGTAGGATCGGACCTTAACAAATAATTGGGACGAGCCTCGCACGATATTAAACAAGCAGGGCCCTCTTTAGTAATAAGATAACATAATTAGATCCGGGAAGACTAATAGTAAATTCCATAGTCTTACCCAAAATAATTCCAACCCGATAGACCGTTTAGGGTACGATTTAATATACTTTCCTATGAACGAGTGTGCACCTGGTGCAACTCAAATCATAAATCCCGGCAAAGCTGAAATATACCAAAAGTCACAGGCGTACTGGTTGCGGTGTGACTCGAGGTGTGTTTTCGCGATGTCGCAATTCTATAAAATATTAAAGTTAAAACACATATATGTTGTTAAAATCTGTAATGAGTCAAACAAGAGTCAAGAACGATGATTGAGCGACCGTGCTAAAACCACGGAACCCGGGAATGTCTAACACCTTCTCCTGGGTTAACATAGTTCCTTATCCAGATCTTTGTTTCGCGGACATTAATAAAAGAGTCAAATTCCTCGGATTTGGGATTAACCGGTGACTTGGGATACCATTATTTTCTCAAGTGGCGACTCTAATAATTCAAAACAAAATCACGAGCCGATTGTCCTTTAAGTGAAAAAACTCCTTCCTCTATGCTATTATATCCGTCTCGGGTATTTGAACATCGAGGTATACCCTACAAGCACACACATTTTTGTGTCCTCTACGAGGGGTAGTAAAAAGGGAGGTGTGACACCATCTACATCTCAATCATCATAGTCGATCCAACAAGAGAATACCCCCATACCACTAGATATTATCAGTTTGCATTACCTTGTCCTTTTGACCATATACCCTACCATATCACTAGAATAGCAGTACCATTTCTTTCCCTTAATCACCAAAAAGATCGGTTCTTAGATCACCTGCAGCTGCCCGCGCTGCTCAATAATTTTTAATGAATTCCCATATATTATGAATTGGTCTCAAAATCGTAAACATGCCATTATCAGCTTCCCATAACACATCGCATATACCATACCACTCTAATATAACATGGAAACTTCTATCCCTTTTCTGCGCCGCAAACATTGACGCACTCAACTAGTCAAGGATTTCCATGATTCCATATAGAGGAAAACTCATTACACATTCCCAGCTTCGCATACCAACAGAAAATACACTCATTTTAGAACCACGGTAGAACACATCACAAACTCCTTCTTCCAATTCATTGCATAAGTTTAGCTGTCAGGACTAAGTCCTTCTACCCACATCGAGCTACGCAACTACCAGCACTCAGGAGCTTTGTTGCACAATATCTGCAAGACTCGTTACTTCGAACACATACCAGGAATTAATCGTATCCTTATCATACCGTTTCAGTTTATTAACAAGTTGCTCCATTTACTCAATTTCCTTTTCTGAATCCTCTTTAACTTAGTATTCTCCTTTACTGAAGGATCAAAATATCTCAACTCATGTTACCACACGAGATTCTTACACAAGACTACACGATCTAAGGCTCACGGGCCGATGAATACTCTGTCAAATGTTTCCCAGAGTACCACCTTTTACAATACTTTATTTTGACGAACTTCCCACGATTTTTTTGAATTCGTAATCATTACTCCTCAATACAGATACATAGAATCCCATCATTCACGTAACATTACACAAGTCTTGATCCCTTCTAACGAAACCACCGTCTTTAGCCACATACATAATCTTAAGATACCTTACCGTTACAAGTAAAGTCTTGAACACCGCAAAATCATTCTTGGGCGTCATTAACCCTTATTCAGCTGTAATTCAGCTATCTTATTGAACAGAACCACCCGTGCCTTGTTAGTACTCTGGCACCGCAGAACATGATTACATACATATGCATTTAGCTATCTTTCTTTCCTATACACCAAACATTCTTTACCAGCAGCAGTTCAAATCATCCTAGGATTTCTTCACATCTACGAAGCACCATAACCCTTACTAGAATTTCCTCAACATACTTAGAGATAGGACCAACATAGCACACATCAATGCAATCGGTTAGTCCATAACAACCTCCCCAACTTGGCTCGGAGCCATACATCAAAGCACTTGTAGCCAGCTATGTCATTCTTAATCGAATGATGCCACAATGTTATAGTGAGATTAAACTCAAGTCATTTACAAGCTTGACAAAGACTCGAATCATCAGAGACCTTAACTCTCCTACAATTCTTGCATTTATACACACACCCCAGTTAAGCATACTCTCTTTAGGTGACAGAAATCTTTTCTAAGTCCCAAATTTTTCAAAAACTTTCGGTAGAGTTTCCTTTGTAATTTGGCCTATCCACCTGCCAGAGAATCACCAAATCATTCTAACAATACACCCACAACTAAACAAGACATCACAATATATTTCAACAATATTAAATCTCAATACTATACGAATCATATTATCACAATTTATACCTGAACATACGTTGCACCTGCTCGCATCATAACACATATCAAATACCTTTCAATTATTCCTAAGAATCAATCCACCTACTTTGCCTCAATCCAGTATTTCAGTACAACACCTTCCACCAAGATACACACCTTCCACCAGGTTACACATAGCATAATCACTTTAGTCTTCCTGAGTCTAAACTCGTTCTACTACACGTAAGACACTTTACCTTCCAACTATGAGATATGATAAATATTCACCACGCCCATAGTTCGGGGATATACAACAGATTACAATGAGAATATAGCACCTGACAGCTCGTACATAATTAAGCTGCCATTTCCACAATTACGGACAATACCGATCACACGAAATTTCCTAATACTAGTTTGTAAGATCAGCACCGGGGTGCTCAAGTCATAGACAAAGATCTGGCCTCAAGTCCTCCCGACTGGCCCAACATGAACTCACCGAGATTATATCTCGCCCCTCGTTCGAGGAAATCATAAGCCATAAGGCAATTACATTACTGAGCGCTCGATGCGTACACAGACGTGTGGAAGGAATTTCAAAAATTATATCTCAAGCCGAATCAAGTACGCACGATAAGAATTCCAAGAAATGTGAAGTGTTTCCTAAAGGTTCGCAGCCTCCCGAGGATAAGTACAGGCGTCCCCGTACCGATCCACAAGACTCTACTAACCGGCTCAAGACTCATGAGGCCTAGTAACCTAGGCTCCGATACCAACTTGTCACGACCCCAATCCCGACCGTGATGGCACCCAACACAACTGCTAGGCAAGCCCGACCATTCACACTCTCATCCCGAGCATGAAGCTCAAATCAATTACCTGAATATTAATATCAACAATAAAACTAAACTGAATAATCACCCAAAGATCTAGGGTCACGAGTCTAGAGCCTCAAAACATGATCGGATAACAATATCTAAACAAAATACTCAAGTTTGAATAATGTATATATAAAGGAAAACTGGAATAAGAAGAGAAGCCAGGTTCTGTGAATGCCAGCAACTACCTTAGCAACTTGGATAAACACTAATAAAAGCTGGAGTACTCGTCTACTTCTCTTGTGTACCTAAATTTGCACACAAAGGTGAAGGGAGTAGGGCTGAGTACTAAGTACTCAGTGAGTAATAAATATATACAAGTAGCTAAAAGTAAGAAATCCACAGAATACCACATAATAAAGCTAAACTACCATCCGCTTCCTCCTATGAACTAGCAACAACAGTACGCTACAATTATCACAGATAATTCACAGACAAAGATGTAATGCAATACAAATAACCGCTACGGCGTGTAGCCCAATACATTTATCGTCGACGGTGCTCACTGGGGGTGTGTACAAACTCCGGATGGGCTCATACAGCCCAAGCGCAATATCGCTGCAGTGTGCAACCCGATCCTCATATCAACCGCTGCAGCATGCATGCCAATCCATCCTCAGTCCACAACAAGCATATAAGTCACACAACAGCTCAAATTATTTATTTCCAGGTTCCAGTTCATAAATTATGAAAATACTTTAACTTTTATTTAATTTTTGCAAAATAGGTGACTTAGCATTTCAATACGGTGATTTCAAACCGGGACTGAGATCAGTGATTAAGCAAGTAAAGCAATCACATATATAACTATCCCCTAGGGATACTACAGGTCGGCACAAGGCCCCAAACACAGCTTACCGCCCACAATTATATCAAACAAAGTGTTTTTCAACCACAAATATCATATTATACTCATTCGGGATGGACTAAGTCTCAATCCCCAGTCACAATCAATCCTGCACCTTCCACGGGGTGCGAGCCACGCCCTACTAGCGTCACAATGTGCTAAGCCGGGGTTTCGAACCCTCAGGCTACCATATACATAAACTACTCACCTCTAGCCGGTTTAGACTCGTCCGCAATGCCATTTCCTTTGAAGTTCGCTACCTCATGCGTAGAATCTAGTCAAACCACAACAATTATATCAATTACGGGTCAAAGAAACATAACCCAATTCAATTTACATGAAATACGCATAAATCCACTAAGTTGGTAAAAACCTGACCTCGGGAGCGCTGCTCGAAAAATTCTGAAATTAGCACCAACGCAATCCTCGTATCGCCACGAGTCGGTGCATAAAATTTATCATAATCGGAGTTCGAATGGCCTTTCAAAAGTTAAATTTTCATTTTTAATACCTAGGCCATAATTCTTCACAGTTTCTACCCAAATTCATGAAGATTGATGTTAATTCTACCATAAAATTGCGTTTTTGAGTCAAGAAACTTACCTCCGATGAATACCCGATGAATTCCCAGAGTTTTCCCGTGAGTTTCTCTTCTAGGGCTCAAAATTTATGTTTTTTGTGAATGAACCCGCGACTGCATTGCTTCTGGAATTTAATTCACTGCCTGACCATTTTACTCTATGCGTTCGCATGACCTCCCACACGTCCGGGATGCACAATCCAGTTTACTCTACGCGAACGTGTCGCCCCTCACACGAACGCGATGCTTCCCTTTTCCTTTTACGCAAATGAGACCTGGGCCACGCGAACGCGAAGGCTTAATGGCTGTTGCACCAACCTGCAATTTTTTGTAGTTTTCTCCAAGTTCCAAATGGCTGGATGATGGTCCGAATTCATCCTGAGGCCCCCGGGACCCCAACGAAAACCACCAACATACTCCAGAACACGATACGGACTTGTTCCAATTATAAAAATACCATCCTAAACATCAAAATCACCATTTTCACACGGATTAGAGCCTAAATATTTTCAAAACTTCAGAAACTAACATTCAACGAAAACCCGACCAAACGACGTCCGAATGACCTGAACATTTGCAGACATATCAAAAGTCACATAACAAAGCTACAGAAATTGTCAGAATTCCATTCCGACTCCCGGATCAAAATCTCACCTATCGATCGGATATTGCCAAAATTCAACCTTAGCCAATTCAAGCCTATTTCTACACCGGATCTCCAAATTCAATTCCGATTGCTCTCCTAAGTCATAAATGATCCCCTGGAACTAGTCGAATCATCAGAATCCGATTCCGAGCCCTCTAACTAAATAGTCAACTCCAGGTTGACTTTCCACATTCAAGCTCCATTCGAAAAGGCTATTTGCCTCGTTTTTAACCAGAATTACTCTTAACTCACTCGATAGACTCTAACACCGATATAAAAGCAGGAAACATATAAATACACGATAATGGGGTGGTACTTCCCATAACGACGGGACGAGTCGTTACAACTCCAGGAGACCCTGGCCTATTCATGAGCATGTATACTACTTTAGCTCAGGTGGGGTTGCTTCCTCTCACTACAGCTACATCTTAGGCCGGGGGAGGGGCCCAGACTCCCATAGTCGTTACACCTGAGCAGCGAGTGGCTGTGGGGCAGGTTCCAGAGATTATTACTATGCCTCCTTCCGCCCCAGTACAGCCCGGAGATGGGCCAGCTGCCTCCGAGGACGAGCAGCGTAGATTAGAGAGGTTCAAGAAATATGATCCTCCAATGTTCAGTGGTTCGGCTACAGATGATGCATTGGGCTTTCTTGGCGATTTTTGAAGGGATTTTCACCTCGGTGATTTGGGTAAGTGTTTCTCAATGGGTTTTGATCAATTTCCACGAATCCTCTCTTAAATTTACCTTTTAATTTCAGTTTTTAATGTGAAATTGAGTGAAAGTTCATAGACCGAACTATTGGGTTTTGAGGGAGCAATTGACCTCCGATTTGGGAGAGTTTTATATGATTAGACTCGTGAGAGTACGTGGGTTATAAAAACATAAAAATATTTCAATTCCGAGCCGATGGCTGCACGGGTATTTTGGTCATTTTATCCAATTTCGAGCCGTAACTGTAAGTTTATCATTGTAATTAGTTACTTGCGATGTTATTTACACTGTGTAATTGGTTTGACTAGATTCGGGCCACTCAGAGTTGGATACTCGTGGCAAGAGAGTCGTTTCTTAGCGGTTTTGTACCGGAATCGAGGTAAGTGGCTTGTCTAACCTTGCGTGGGGGAACCTTCTCCCCTAGGTCATTATGTGTTGATTTAAATACCTTGTATGCGGGGTGACGGGCGTGTACTTGTGCAGATTGTTGAAAAACCACCTTACTCAAATTGTTCAAATTGTGATATCCTTGTTATTTAATTGATTCAATTGTGAGATTTATCTGGTGTGAGTTAGAGAAGCATAATTAGATAGGATTATTTGTTTAAGTGCCTTACTTGTCTTAATTGAATATCCTGGAACTTGTTGATACTGGTTTTGGTGTATATTGTAGCTATGTATTTCATATTTCTCTGTGTTTTTCCTCTTATTGATTGAGTTTGTGTTTGTGGACTGCGGGTTCAATTCCTGGAGATCCAAGGGCTGCGGGTTTGATTCCCAGAGATCCAAAGTTATTGAGATACGCACCGCGGGTTCAATTCCTGGAGATCCTGAGCTATTGAGATATAGACTGCGGGTTCAATTCCCGAAGATCCTGAGATTTTCAGATACGGACTACGGGTTCAATTCCCGGAGATCCGAGGGCTGCGGGTTCGATTCCCGGAGACCCATAGATACTGATATATGGACTACAGGTTCAATTCCCGGAGAGCCTGAGTTGATGAATATAGAGAGGGACTGCGGGTTCAATTCCTGAAGATCCTGGACTTGTTGATTTGTATTTTTGTTATGTTGGTTACTCTTTGTTAGCTTAATTGTAGACGGTTGGAGTATTTACTTTCTTGTTGTTATTTCAGTCTAATTCTTATTTGAACTGCTCGATATTATTATTATTATTATTTCTTGGTAGGTCCATGACCTTCCTCGTCACTACTCCATCGAGGTTAGGCTTGGCACTTACTGAGTACCCCCGTGGTGTACTCATGCTACTTTTCTGCACACGTTTATTGTGCAGATCTAGATACATCAGATCAGGTACTTTACATGTGATTTAGGAGCACTTTCAAGAGACTTGAGGTATGATCTGCTACGTCCGCGGATCTGGAGAGTCCCCTTCTATTCTCATTAGTGATATCAGCTATTTCCCTTATTTTTGTTGTATAGACATTCTTGATGTATAGAGCCACAGTTGTACTCTTTCTTAGTCTGTGTTGCCCATGGGTTTCCGGATCTTGGTAGTATGTTGCCTAGTGGTATTTGGCGAAGTGTATGTGCCGAGCGACACTTATTACATTTCACTTACATTATTCCGCTGTTATCTTATTTTTTGTTCATGAAATTGTATATTCCGCATCGTGTTAGGCTTACCTAGTCGCGAAGACTGGGTGCCGTCATGACAGGTTCACGATTGGTGAACTAGGGTCGTGACATATATTCCTGAAGTTGATAAATAGTATTACTTATATGATGAATTTGACAAAGAATTTAGAAACTTTTTTCTAATTAATTAATTACTTAATTCAAAAGCTTAATTAATTTTTCTCAATATTTTTTTTAATGTAATCTTAATTGATTTTTACCTTTTAAATATAATAATTTCTACATAATTCAAGTGATAAAATCAATAAATAAAATTTATTCATTTAAAAGTTCTTAATATAGAAATAAGTAAATGAACACATATTCTTATATTTTACTTGGAACAATAAGTAAATGACCCCAGTTATGTGACGACCCGGCCCGTCGTCACGGGAATTACCACCCCGTTATGTTGTAATTACATGTTTTATGCTTTTATATCAGTGTTAGAGTCTATCGGGTGAGTTAGGAGTGAATTGGATTGAAAATGAGGCATATAGCCTTTTTGAAGGAAACTTGAATAAGGAAAGTCAACCCGGAGTTGACTATTTAGTTAGAGGGCTCGGAATCGGATTCTGATGATTCGGTTAGTTCCGGGAGGTGATTTGTGACTTAGGGGAACAATCGGAATTGAATTTGGAGGTCCGGTGTAGAAATAGGCTTGAATTGGCTAAGGTTGAATTTTGGCGAAATCCGGACGGTAGGTGAGATTTTGATCCGGGAGTCGGAATGGAATTCGGACAGTTGCAGTAGCTCCGTTAGGTGATTTTGGATGTGCCTGCAAAATTTCAGGTCATTCGGAGGTCGTTTGGTCGGGTTTTTGATCGAATAAGAATTTTGAAAGTTATAGTTAAACTTAAACTTGAATTTGCCGAAAACGGATGATTTTTCCTTAAAAAGCTGCTACAATTATGAACAGTGAACAGTCCCGCGCGTGAACAGTAACCGCGCGTGACTGTTCACCCACGCGTATGAACAGTAAATCGGGAAAAAAATCTGGACAACTTATTAAAACACTAGCCATCAATTTTAGTGAGTTCCAATCTCGGATTTTGGGCAATTTTGAGCGAAAAATCACGGAAATTCTTAAGGTAAGTCCCTTATGATCATTGTTAGTCAATATTATTGAATTATCATTGAATATTCCGGCTATATTACGTGTTTTTGAGGTGTAAACCGGGTATTTAGGCCTAGAAATTTGAAAATGAGATTTGATGATTTGGAGGCCGAATTGTGGTCCGAATTGGGATTTCTTGGTATGTACGGACTCGTGGAGAGACGAGGATTCCGAAAATGTGAGTTTCATAATTTTTCGAGAAGTGTACCAAAAGTCGGATTTTGACAACTTCGTGGGTTTTGGTGTAAACCGAGTTATTTCGATTGGGTTGTGTCTAATTTGCCTATATTGATGTATTCTTATTGATTTTGAGCAGATTTGGCATCCGAGGAGATTGATTTTCGAGGCAAGTGCAAGGAGAGCTAGGACTTCTACCGGTTCGAGGTGAGTGGTAGTAGTAAACAATGTACTGAGGGTTTGAAACCCCGTACTAGCACTTCACAATGCTATATTGAGATGAGACACGCGTTCTATGACGGGCGTGGTGACATTGTGATTGAGGGCTTGGACTTAGTCCTTCCCGACTAATAGTATACCGTGTGTTATGACTGATAATAAGTTTATAACTGTGCAATTGGGCTGATAGCCATGTTTGGGGCCTTGTGCCGATCTGTAGAGCATTAGGGAACCTATAGAGCTAGGTGACCCTTATATCGTGTCGGAAACATACACTCAGCCGTAGCTCTAGCTGTATAGCATAATATGAGCCCGTACTAGATGTGTACATCGAGAGAGATTATCTAGGGTGGAATTCCCTATTCTAGCTGAGCGGGCCTGAAAGGCCAAGTCTATACCGATTGAGATGAGATAGGCTCAAGGACCTACTATGAGATGTTATATTAGGCCTGAAAGGCCAAGTCTATATTGACTGAGGCAAGGTCAAGGACCCACTGTGATATATTTATATTGGGCCTGAGAGGCCAAGTATATACTGACTGGAATAGGGTCGAGGACCCATTATGAGGTATTATATATATATACCTATATTGGATCGGGCTGCACGCCGCAGCAGTATATATATTGGATCGGACTGCACGCCGCAGCAGTATATATATTGGATCGGACTGCACGCCGCAGTAATATACATGTAATATACATGTGGGACGGACTATCTATGTGGAATGGACAACACACCACAGTATTATTGTGCTTTGGATGTAGGGTCCCTTCAGAGTCTACACACATTCTCAGTGGGCGCTGTTATATATTAATGGATCGGGCTGCACACCGCAATAGTATATATATATAATGGATCGGACTGTACGCCGCAGTGATATATGTGTGGATCGGACTGCACGCCGCAGTATCATAGCGCTTGGGCCTAGGGAGCCCCTCCGAAGTCTGTATACACCCCCAGTGAGCGCCGTCGACGTTAAATGGAGCGGGCTGCGCGCCGCAGCGGTATATGTATTGGAGCGGGCTGCGCGCCGCAGCGGTATATGTATTGGAGCGGGCTGCGCGCCGCAGCATTATACTTATTCATATTCATATATATATACTGAAATATTTATATGTTATAGACAGATGTATATGTCTCCATATATTGAGATGGCTGTATACCGTAATGGTACGAGCGAGGATGTGGTCAGTGTGGGACCTAGATGATATAGATGTGGACTGGAGATCACAGTACTCATTATAGTGATGACTAACCCGTGGGGGTAGCCTTAGAACTGTTTAGTGATAGTACATGAGTTCTTATTTTCAGTTATTATTTATTATTATCACTCACTGAGTTAAAATATACTCACCCCACTCCCCTGCACTTTATGTGCAGATATACAGGTTCAGGTGGGCAGTTGAGCTATCGCAATTGCTTTATTATCCCCATTATGTGGAGACTTCGAGGTAGCTACCGACGTCCTGCAGTACCTGACCTCTTTCTTTTTATCATTTTGTTGTCTCCATTCTGGTTAGACATGATTGTGTAGTAGATCTCATTTGTAGAGGCTTAGACTTGTGACACCACGATTTGGTTGGGACTGTGTTCTTGTATTTCAATTTCTACACTTCTTGATTTGTTATGAAAATAGGCTAATCACGCCGATTAATCAGTATTGAATATACTTGGCTGGTAATTGGATAAGATGGTCGGGCTTGCCTAGCAATGTGTTGGGCGCCATCACGACTGGGGTTTGGGGTCGTGACAAGTTATTCTTCACAAATTATATTTTTTAATTTTAATTTAATATGAAAGCAAGAAAATAATAGAAAAATATATTATTGTACGATATTTTTGTACTATGATAATATCTTGCTTTAACTTTGCATAATCTTTCAAAAATTAAGCACATCATATTATTTGTTCACATTTAATAAATAAGACTTCATGTTACTTCATTAAATTAAAATATAATAGAAAATATTATGTTAAGAAAAATCGTTCATTTCCATTGTAAAATATTGTCCACCTTTCTTTTACTTGTCATCAATTAAATTCTTTAAATTGAATCTATTTTAAATTTATTTTAGTCTTAAGATTTTAAATTTATACGATAATAAGCAGAAGTGTTAACTTTCTAATATTTGGTAAATTGTTTTTAAGTCAAATCGTGTTTTAATATTATTGCTTAAATCTTTGGTGTTAAAAGTAATGATTATAAAAGGAAAGAATTTATATAACTAAAATCTTTCTAAATTAAAATTCTTAAATATGGAAGTTTGTATTTAGTTTGAATAAGGAAAGATGTAATATATATAAACTTTAATTTTTGAAATTTTAAATATTAGGAAAATAATTAAATGACTATTCTTAATATTTAGAAAGTTATTAAATAAATATTTCTAAATATTAGGATAGTAATTAAAAGACTATTTTGTCTAGTTTGAAATCTAATTTTAAAGGGTTAAAAAGGCGAACGACATTTCGCTAAGGGCCTTCGTACTTTTAATATAATATAGATTAAATCATCTGTATTTAAATACATATCTAAATATTAATGTGTATTAAAATTAAAATATTCAAATTTGAATATTAAGATCTGATACTGAATAATTAAAACTGTTTGTTTTCTTTATAGCTGCACTGTAAATCTTATTTTTATTTAGAAATTTATAAGTATAAATTCAAATCAAATTGTATTAACTAATCTAATATATTAATAAAATATTTAAAAAAAATTATATGGTGGTTGGTGATGATGATGGCTAACAGTGATAGTTATGAGCGCCGAATGGGTAGTGGCTATTAGTGTTGGTTGTTACAAGTGATTATGGGTAATAAATAAATGATGGATGATATTAGTTTTTAATGATTAGGTTGGAGGTGGTGTTGGCTGATAATGGTGATGAGATAGTGGTGATTGTTGTAGTAATAGTGATTTGTGGTGATACTTGTAAATGATATCTAATGATAGTGACAACTGAAATTCGTGGTTGGGAATGATGGTGGTTGTGACGGAGGATGGTGGTAATAGCAGGTGGTAGTCTATAATTGTCGAGAACAATAATAGTAGTGGTGATGGTGATTACCGATGAAATTGTAGGAGTAATAATGAAATATCATTTTTACATAAATTCTTGAATGTCTAACATCTTGATGATATCAAGACTTTGTTATACACTTGATCATTAATATCTATTCAGACCCATTAAGTGGTTGTAAAATTTTAAAAAATAAATAGGCTTTACTGTTATATGAACGACTAAGATTTAGATTTAAAAAACAACTGCACTAAATGACTGAAATATGAAGGATTAAGATTCAAACCTCCGTTATGTATAAATGAGGTCTAAGAAGGCCGGGGTTTAATTAGTTCATCTTTTTGTTTATTATTATTTTTTAGCTCAAATAAGATTTAAGTAAATAGATAACAATTATATTTCCATAAAAGCATATTTCCCAAACTCTATAATTAGGACACTCCCAATTTCTCCATTTCGAATATCTATAGCATACGTTAAAAGTTATTAAAAACGAACTTCAGAGCTCACTAGGTTTTATTTCTGACATACTATCATAAAACATCCAACTATAAATTGAATACAAAGATTAAACCTGCCTTATTGCCAAACAAATATAGGGAGTCTAGTATGGTTTGATACTTTAAAGAATGATTACAAAGAATTTGCCCCTTCACTATATGAAATATCTACACTTTACCCTCTGTCATACTTTAAGCTTATTCATACCCTTATCATTAACAAAGCATCTCGTATTTGTTCTTGATTTAATAGAAGTCCAATGTGAAATGTATGGATGACAAACGTATGAATGATCCAAAAGCATAACAGAGAATATAATTAATATATTTTGTATTGCGGTGGAGACATATTTCACCTTTTCCCCAATGAAGTAACCATTTACTTGGAATTCCACATATAGAGTACGTTCACATACGACTCAGGCCATGTTGATGGATGAGCTTGATATATAATAGGCAACACAGAGAAAAAGTTAATAAGTTGTTACACTTATACTTCATTCGACAATGTCTATTCTAAATCCAAGGGGTCGTTTGGTTTAAACTACTAAGAATTGATCTGTCGAAAAAAAACAATAATCAGTACATAGATGTCATTTGAAACATCGTTAGCTTCAAGCGCTAAAATTCCAACCTACACATAGAGGTGGGTGCTATTTTTTCAGAGATTCCAATTAACCGAACTTAAATGAATAGAACAAAAGCTTACTGTTTCTCCATCTCTATTTGCTTGATTCCATCAATTCTTTCTAATGGTGGCAGAGTCCGCAATTCAACAACAGAACACAATGTTACAAACATAAGAAAATAGTCTAATCCAAAAGGAAGAGGAATAACTAGGAGGAAGCAAAGACAGACATCATGAGCTTGTACAATTGATGGTCAATCGATAAATACAAGATAATGAACTTCTAGAAGAACAAGTAACTACAACAATAACAATAACAAACCCAGTGTAGTTCCACAAGTGGGATCTGAGAAGGATAATGTGTACGCAAACCTTACCCCTACCTTGTGGACATAGAGAGACTGTTTTCGATAGACCCTCGGCTCAAGGGAGAAGAACACAAGTAACTAATATAATGAACTCCTAGAAGAATACAACTAACACCAAGATCTTTCATATAATAATCTCAATCCAGCTTACACTGGAATGTTATGTGCCCATGAAAGTCTTCCATAAAGACCACAACCTTCAACAGTATTAAAAGAATTTCAAATAATAAGATATACTTAGGACAATGATTTTATCCATCATCATAACTGAACTCTTGCCTAATACAAGGGAGGTTTTGCCAATTAACCAGGAAGTACTCCCAAGTCTTTGGTCATTGCAATAGGATGTGTCAGAAAAAATATTAAGTAGCTTCATTTATTGAGATCATTCGTTTTCTATCTAATAACTTAAAGAGGCCACCATATTCATTCTGCTTCAGATTCATGATTAGCCATCTACCAAAATTTCAAAGAAGACATGTAGAAATACATGTTTTCTGCTTTTGTCATAGCTAAAACTTACAATCCAAATAGTTAAAAGAGAAATTTAGAGCAAAACAATGCAAAGTCAACAAAGAAGGGAATATGTACATTTGAGTCTCATGTTTATAGATTTCTGGATATTAAAACGTTAATTAAAGTATTCGAAGTGGCTAATTAATTTGAGTGAACGGACTTTCTCTCTCTTCGATAATTAGAACAACACGCCTTTCAAACGGTAACACCTCCATCTCCACCGGCAAATCCCAGCACCGGCACTCGTCCAAGTGAACCAGGTAAGTACTCGTCCCTCTCTTTCTCTCTCCTTTCTCTCTCACCGTGTCTTTCTCTTTCTTCCCCTTTCTTTTAAACCTAGCAGCAGCTAGGCCGACGATTGGCGACCCACCGGCATCGTCTCGTATTTCTTCTGCTTTTCCGGCCCAACCACACCAGCCTTCTCTATGTTTCCCTTTCTTCAAACCTTTCCTCGTCGCACCACTAGTTCTCGGACATGCACTATTTCTGGTGACTGTTTCGGTGACAGTCTGCTCCTTTTCTTGGTCTCGTGGTTTGTAGTGTATGTTTCAGGTAGCACTTTTGGTGGCTGTTTGGTGACGGGTGGGAGGTGCACGGGCAAGCGTAGCAGAGCAAGCCATTTGGCAGCACTAAGGGCTGGACGTGGGTTCTAAGCACCCAGGTTATATTCGCGGTAATTGTTGCAGCTGCCCAGACAAGCGCAAGACATACAGGCGAGTAGAGCAGAGTATCAGCGGGTGAATCAAGTCATATTTCCAGGTTCTTTCCATCGGGGGTTGGTATCTCCTGTTTTCTTATCCTTTTCTCTATGTTAGTTAATTTGTGACTATTTATTTAGCATCACTTTAAGCATATTATTAGAATGTAGTTGCAACTGGTTATTTTCTAGTTTGGGTCCGTGTTAGTGACTTAGTGTCTTCCGAAGTTTGTCGTAGATATAGTGGCTGTGGTGTGGGATGGTAGATTAAGGTCATGTCCTCGAGGTGTGCCGGGGGTGAGAAGGGGGGTAGGGAGGGGGTCAGGGGTTGGGACAAGAGATAAGGAGGGTAAGAGGAAAGAAAGCGTTTAAATTAAGGATCGGATCGTAGAACATATGCACTGTGATGACCCAGCCCGTCATCATGTGAGTTATCACCCCGTTATCCCCGTTATCTGCTTGTTAATGTTGTAATATGCATGTTGGGTAAGTTTGAGTCAATCCGGTTTGAGTTTGGTTGAAATTGAGACAAATAGTCTCTTAGAAGAAGGAATAGTTGAGAAAAGTCAGCTGGATGTTGACCTGTGAGTTAGAGAGCTCGGAATCGAATTCTGATGATCCGGTCAGCTCCGGGAGGTCATTTGTGAGCTAGGAGAGTGATCGGAAGTGAATTTGGAGGTCCGGTATAGTTTTAGGCTTGAATTGGCTAAAATTGAATTTTGGCGATGTCCGATCGATAGGCGAGATTTTGATCCGGGAGTCAGAATGGAATTCCGACAGTCGCAGTAGCTCCGTTAGGTGATTTTGGATGTGCCTGAGAAATTTCAGGTCATTCGGAGGTCGTTTGGTCAAGTTTTTGGCCGTATGTCGGTTTCGGAAGTTTGAATGAAAACTTAGGCTTGAATTTGCTTGGATTCGATGTTTTCCGTGTTTGAGGGCATGTTTTTATGATTGGAACAAGTTTGAATCGTGTTATGGAGTATGTTGGTGGTTTTTGTTAGGGTCCCGGGGGCCTCGGGTTGAATTCGGGGGTCCAAACGGACCATTTTTGGCCTAAGACAGCAGCTGAATTGCTGCTGTGTCTGCAGAAGGAATTCCTTCATCGCGTTCGTGGTGGGCTGGACGCAAACGCGTAGGGTCAGGATTGGAGGCTTCGCGTTCGTGTGGAGTAGGAACGCATTTGCGTAGGTGAGAAAGGTTGGGCATCGCGTTTGCGTGAGTGGAGACGCGGACGCGTAGAAGAAAATCCGGGCGGCTGGAAATCTGTGCTTCGCGAACGCGTGACTAGGTGTCGCATTCGCGATTGGAGGGCTGAGCAGAGCATCGCGTTCGTGTGAGGGGTGTCGCGAACGCGTAGAGCAAATTCCCTAGGCAGTGAAGTTAAAACCAGAACATTTCACTTACGAGTTTCATTTCATAAACCCCCATTTTTGAAGGTAGAGAGGGAGTGAAGGGAATTAGCTGGGAAATCATCGGGACATTGTCGGAGGTAAGTTTCGTGGTTTAAATACGCATTTTTATCATGAAATCATGGATTATTTCTATGAAATTGGGGGATTTAAGGTGGGTTTTAGCCCTAGGCCTAAAATTGTAGAAAAATACCGATTTGAGTGGGCAAATAGAGTCCGAATTTGGTAAATTTTATATGCCTAGACTCGTATTGAGACGAGGGTTCAGAATATGTAACTTTTATAATTTTTTGAGAAGCGCACCGAAAGTCGGGTTTTGACAACTTAGTGGGTTTTGGTGCAATTGGGAGTTACTTCGTGTGGATTGTGTGTCATTGCATGTATTGATGTGTTCTCTATGATTTTGAGCAGACTTGGCATCCAAGGAGATGGATTTGCGAGGCAAGCGCAAGGCGGACTGAGGTTTCTTCCGGTTCGAGGTGAGTGGTAGTAGTAAATAATATACTGAGGGTTTGAAACCCCGTACTAGCACTTTACAACGCTATGATGAGATGAGATGTGCGTCTTGTGACGGGCGCGGTAACATTGTGATTGGGGACTCAGACTTGGTCCTTCCCAGCTTATAGAACATTGTGTATTATGACCATTAGCGAGATTATAACTGTGAAATTTGGCTAATAGCCATGTTTGGGACCTTGGGCCGATCTGTAGAGCATTAGGGGACCTGTAGAGCTAGGTGACCCTTATATCGTGCTGGAAACTTACACTCAGCCGTGAAACTAGCTGAATAGCCTGTTAAGAGCCAGTACTAGATGCGTACCGTGAGAGATGAATTACTTAGGGAGGAAGCTCCCCTGACTTAGCTGAGTGAGCCTGAAAGGCCAATCCTATACTAACTGAGATAGGGTCGAGGACCCGTTAGGATGTATTATATACATACACATATATTTATATTGGATCGGGCTGCACGCCGCAGCACTATATATATTGAATCGGGCCGCACACCGCAACAGTATGAGTGAGGATCGGGTTGCACGCCGTAGTAGGGTTAGATCAGTGTCGGATCAATGTGAGACAATAGTAGACTGGAACTAGACTTACCATTCTAGAGATAATTTACCCGTGCAGTTATTCTTAGAACTGTTTAGTGTTCATACATGTGTTCTTACTTTCAGTTATTATTTATTATTTACTACTCACTGAGTTGGAAGTACTCACTCTACTCCCTGAATCTTGTGTGCAGATACAGGGATCCAGGAGGTAAGTTGAGATATACACTGTATATATATATATATGTATATATATGTATATATATATATGTATGTATATATATATTTGATCGGGCTGCACGCCGCAGCAGTACACTTACTAGATACTTATGCCTTAGGGACACATGTATATGGAGATGGCTGTTCACCGTTGTGGTATAAGAGGGGATTTAGTCAGTGTGGGACCTTAACAAGATAGGTGTGGACTAGTGATCGAATTACTACTGTAGTGATGACTTACCTGTGAGGGTTTGCCTTAGAACTGTCTAGTGATAGTACAGGAGTTCTTACTTTTAGTTATCGTTTATTATTGTTACTCATTGAGTTGAAATATACTCACCCACTCGCCTGCACTTTCTGTGCAGATCCACAGGTGCCCGAGGGCAGTTGAGACATTGTAGCTGTTGATCATCATCTACTTTTGCGGAGACTACGAGGTAGCTGCCAGCGTCCGCAGAGCCTGTTTTCTCATTCCTTATCATCTTGTTGTTCTCATTTTGCCTAGCGTTGTTTGTATTAGGATGTTATTCTGTAGAGGCTCAGTCTTGTGACACCATGATATGGTTGGGACCGTACTTTGTATGCTTTTACTATTACGTTGCCATCTTTATATGATCACTTGTTGTTTAAGTTTAACTGGATTAATTGGAATTAATAATTGGCTGGGTTAAGAGGTAATATGGTTGGGCTTGCCTTGCATCGAGTTGTGCACCATCACGACCGGGGTTTGGGTCGTGACAAGTTGGTATCAGAGTTAACAGGTCTCACGAGTCATGAGCCGGTTGGTAGAGTCTCGTGGATTGGTATGGGGACGCCTGTACTTATCCTTGGGAGGCTGCAAACCTTTTAGGAAAAGTTCCAATTCTTGGAATTCTTGTCGTGCGATTACTTTTGACTTGAACTGAGCTTTGACATTCTATTCTCTGGCAGATGGTGAGAACTCGAGGTTTCGGACGGGGAGGACGACCACCACTACCACCTGCTAGAGGCCGTGGACGCGACCGTGGTCGTGGCGAAGGTCGGGCAGCTGATGCAGTACCATCTAACCTAGAGTCCCCAGTTGCAGAGGTGCTTGCAGCAGCAGTTCACGCACCAGCTGTGCCCATTGTCATTCCGGGTCTACAGGAGACCCTGGCTCAAATACTAGTAGTTTGCACTGGCCTGGCACAGGCGGTTTCAGTTACTACCGCAGCAGCTACATCAGGGACCGGGGGTGGTCATCAGACCCCCACAGCACGCACTCCAGAGCCAGCAGTGCAGGTCTTGCAGACACCAGAGGCTCCTCTAGTTCAGCCCGTGGTTCCGGTTCAGCCAGCGGATCAGGTTCAGGGGGACAGGGTCCCAGCTATGTCGGATGACGAGCAGCCTCGTCTCGAGAGGTTCACCAGAATATCTCCTCCAGTGTTCACTGGTGCTCCGGGTAAGGACGCCCAAGGTTTTCTGGACAAGTGCCATCGGAAGCTTCGTACGGTAGGGATCTAGGAGTCCAGTGGGGTATCTTTCACCACCTTTCAGTTTCAGGGGCCAGCTTTCGCTTGGTGGGAGTCTTATGAGCACCGCAGGCCAGCAGGGGCAGCACCACTATCTTGGCCAGAGTTCTCCACTATGTTCTTGGAGAAGTGGGTGCCTCGATCTCAGAGAGAGAGATGCGTAGGCAGTTTGAGGGTCTCCGTCAGGGGGACATGACAGTGTCAGAGTACGAGATCAGGTTTACTGAGCTGTCTAGACATGCACAGTGGTTGGTTCCTTCCGACAGAGAGAGGATTGGACGCTTTGTGGACGGCCTCATTTATCCCATTCGTATTCTGATGACTCGAGAGAGGATTCTGAGTCGTACATTTGAGGAGGCCGTGGATATTGCTCGCGACATAGAGTCAGATCATCGCTGAGAGCGGGACGAGAGGGAGGCCAAGAGGCCTTGAGGTTCAGCTAGTTCCAGTGGCATGCAGCATCTAGGGGCCAATTTCATCAGGGCAGAGGTCATTCTTTTAGACCTCCTCAGTCAGGTCGCCCAGAGCACAGTGGAGCTTCTTCTGGTCGTGGCCGTCAGGGTTATCAGCAGGGCTAGTCTTCACTCAGCGCCCTCCTAGCTTAGAGTTCTACACCTGCTTCTTCAGCCTGGTTCATCTCGACCTAGTTCTTCAGCTGGCCACTCCAGTGCCAGGGGTCCTTATCAGTCTCAGCCCCCAGCACATGGGAGTTGCTACGAGTGCGGAGAGCCTGTGCACCACCGTAGGGAGTGTCCCTACCTTGTTTCCAGATCTTATCAGCAGAGGGGGCATCCCTCGTCATCTGGTCCGTCTACTTTAGCACCCGCCCCATTGGCTAGGGGAGAGGGTCAGTCAGCTACGGGTTGCCCTCGAGGGGGAGGCCGATCAGGAGGTCATGCTAGATGCTATGCTCTACAGGGCCGATCTGAGGCCATTGCTTCTGATGCAGTTATTATAGGTATTATTCAAGTCTGCCACAGAGATGCCTTAGTGTTGTTCGATGTTGGTTTTACTTATTCTTATGTGTCTACCTATTTTTCTCCTCATTTGGGACGACCCGAGGGTGTCTTGAGCTTCCAGTGCATGTATCTACCCCGGTAGGGGATACTAATATTATGGACCACGTATACCGGTCCTGTTTGGTCACTATTGGGGGTCTAGAGACCCGAGTGGACCTGTTGCTTCTCAGCATGATCGATTTTGATGTTATATTGGGCATAGACCAGCTATCTTTATGTCATGCTATTCTGGACTGTCATGCTAAGAAAGTCACCTTGGCTATGCCGGGCATTCAGAGGATCGAGCGGCGAGGCACGATTGAGTATGTACCTAGCAGGGTAATATCTTTCCTCAAGTCCCAACGAATGGTTAGGAAGGGATGTCTCTCTTATTTAGCATTTGTGCGGGAGGTCGAGGCCCAGACTCCCAGTATTGATTATGTTCCCATCGTGCGATACTTTCCTGATGTGTTTCCCTCAGACCTGCCGGGCATGCCGCTGGACAGGGATATTGATTTTGGGATCGATTTAGTGCCAAGCACTCAACCTATTTCTATTCCTCCGTATCAGATGGCACCAGCTGAGCTGAAGGAATTGAAGGAGTAGCTCCAAGAACTCCTAGATAAGGGGTTCATTCGGCCGAGTGTGTCGCCGTGGGGTGCACCGGTCCTGTTTGTTAAAAAGAAGGATGGCTCTATGAGGATGTGTATTGACTATAGGCAGCTGAACAAGGTAACAGTGAAGAATAAGTATCCTCTGCCTCGCATTGATAATTTATTTGATCAGCTCCAGGGAGCTAGGGTATTCTCGAAGATTGATCTTCGTTCAGGCTACTATCAGCTGAAGATTAGAGAGTTCGACATTATGAAGACTGCATTCAGGACCAGATATGGTCACTATGAGTTCCTTTTGATGTCTTTTGGGCTGACCAATGCCCCAACAACATTCATGCATCTGATGAACAGTGTGTTCAGGACCTATCTTGATTCATTTGTGATCGTGTTCATTGATGACATTCTAGTCCACTCTCGTAGGCAGGAGGAGCATAGTCGGCACTTGAGTATTATGTTGCAGAGATTAAGAGAGGAGAAGTTGTATGCCAAGTTCTCCAAATGTGAGTTTTGGTTTCAGTCCGTGGCATTCTTAGGACACGTGGTGTCTCGTGATGGTATTCAGGTAGATCCGAGGAAGGTCGTGGTAGTGCAGAGTTGGCGGTCGAGGCAGTGCAGAGTTGGCCCAAACCGACCTCAGTTACTGAGATCCGTAGCTTTTTGGGATTGGCAGGGTATTATCGCCGATTCGTTTAGGGATTCTCTTCTATTGCTTTACCCTTGACTAGATTGACTCGGAAGGGTGTTCCTTTCATATGGTCCGAGGAGTGCGATGAGAGCTTTCAGAAGCTCAAGACAGCACTGACCACAGCACCAGTCTTGATACAGCCATCAGCTTCAGATCCTTATACTGTGTATTGTGATGCCTCAGGAGTTGGCATTGGTTGTGTGTTGATGCAGGAGGGTAGGGACATTGCTTATGCTTCTCGACAGTTGAAGCCCCATGAGAAGAACTACCACTGTTCATGATTTGGAGCTAGCAGCCATAGTTCACGCTTTGAAGATTTGGAGGCATTACCTGTATGGTGTCTCATGTGAGGTGTTCACGGATCATCGCAGTCTTCAGCATTTATTCAGACAGAAGGACCTTAATTTGAGACAACGGAGGTGGTTGGAATTTCTTAAAGATTATGACATCACTATCTTGTATCATCCGGGGAAGGCCAATGTGGTGGCCGATGCTTTGAGTCGGAAGGCGGTCAGTATGGGTAGCCTAGCTTTCATCCCAGTTAGGGAGAGGCCATTTTCTTATGATGTTCAGGCCCTAGCCAATCGGCTAGTGAGGTTAGATATTTCGGAGCCGAGTCGAGTGTTGGCTTGTGTTATTTCTCGATCTTCCTTATATGATCGCATCAGGGAGCGACAGTATGATGACCCACATTTACTTGTCCTTAAGGACATAGTGCTGCATAATGATACTAGAGATGTGACTATTGACAGCGAGGGTGATCTGAGGATGCAAGGCCATATATGCGTGCCCAACGTAGATGGTTTGCGGGAGTTGATACTTGAGGAGGCACACAGTTCGCGGTACTCTATTCACCCAGGTGCCGCGAAGATGTACCAAGACTTGAGACAGCACTACTGGTGGAGGAGGATGAAGATGGATATAGTTAGGCATGTAGCCAGGTGCCTCAATTGTCAGCAGGTCAAGTATGAGCATCAGAGACCGGGCGGTGTTCTTCTGCGTATGGTCATTCCCGAGTGGAAATGGGAGAGGATCACCATGGATTTCGTTATTGGACTCCCTCGGACAGCGAGGAAGTTTGATTATGTATGGGTGATTGTAGATCGGCTGACTAAGTCCCTACATTTCATCCCAGTTAGTACTACTTACTTATCGGAGCGGTTGGCAGTGATCTTTATTCGGGAGATTGTCCGGTTGCATGGGGTCCCAGTGTCTATCATATCCGACAGGGGCACTCAGTTCACTTCTCAGTTTTGGAGAGCTTTTCGGCGAGAGATGGGTACGCGGGTTGAATTGAGCACAGCATTTCACCCCCAGACAGACGGGCAGTCTAAGCGCACCATTCAGATCCTGGAGGATATGTTGCGGGCATATGTGATTGACTTTGGTGGTTCGTGGGATGAGTTCTTGCCACTTGCCGAGTTTGCCTACAACAACAGTTATCAGTCGAGTATTCAGATGGCCCCGTACGAGGCATTGTATGGCAGACGATATAGATCTCCCGTCGGATGGTTTGAGCCTGGTGAGGATAGATTGATAGGGACTGAGTTAGTTCAAGATGCTCTGGATAGAGAAAAGTTGATCCAGGAGAGGCTTCGCACAGCACAGTCTCGCCAGAAGAGTTATGCGGACCGTAGGGTTCGAGAGTTGTCTTTCATGGTTGGTGACGGAGTATTATTGAAGGTTTCACCTATGAAGGGTGTCATGAGGTTCGGGAGGAAAGGGAAGTTGAGTCCCAGGTACATTGGTCCTTTTAAGATACTCAGGAGAGTTGGAGAGGTGGCATATGAGTTAGCCTTGCCACCCAGCTTATCCAGCGTCCATCCAGTATTCCATGTGTCTATGCTCCGGAAGTACATCGGGGATCCGTCTCATGTATTAGACTTCAGTACCATTCAGCTTGATGGTGATCTATCTTATGATGTGGAGCCAGTGGCTATTCTGGGTAGACAGGTTCGAAAGTTGAGGTCCAAGGAGATTGCTTCAGTCAAGGTGCAGTGGAGAGGTCGGCCCGTGGAGGAGGCTACTTGGGAGGTCGAGCAGGAGATGCGGAGCAGATATCCTCACCTATTTGAGTCTCCAGGTATGTTTCTTGACCCGCTCGAGGACGAGCGTTTTCTTAAGTTGGGGAGAATGTGATGACCCATCCCCTCATCATGTGAGTTATCACCCCGTTATCCCCGCTATCTACTTGTTAATGTTGTAATATGCATGTTGGGTAAGTTTGAGTCAATCCGGGTCGAGTTTGGTTGAAATTGAGACGAATAGTCTCTTAGAAGAAGGAATAGTTGAGAAAAGTCAGTTGGGTGTTGACTTGTAAGTTAGAGAGCTCGGAATCGAATTCTGATGACTCGGTCAGTTTCAGGAGGTCATTTATGAGCTAGGAGAGCGATCAGAAGTGAATTTGGAGGTCGGTGTAGTTTTAGGCTTGAATTGGCTAAAGTTGAATTTTGGCGATATCCGATCGATAGGTGAGATTCTGATCTGGGAGTCGGAATGGAATTCCAACAGTCGCAGTAGCTCCGTTAGGTGATTTTGGATGTGCCTGCAAAATTTGAGGTCATTCGGAGGTCGTTTGGTCGGGTTTTTGGCCGTATGTCGGTTTCGGAAGTTTGAATGAAAACTTAGGCTTGAATTTGCTTGGATTCGATGTTTTCCATGTTTGAGGGTGTGTTTTTATGATCGGAACAAGTTTGAATCGTGTTATGGAGTATGTTGGTGGTTTTCGTTGGTGTTCCGGGGGCCTCGGGATGAATTTGGGGGTCCAAACGGACCATTTTTGGCCTAAGACAGCAGCTGAATTGCTGCTGTGTCTGCAGAAGGAATTCCTTCATCGCGTTCGCGATGAAGGGCACTCGTCTGCAAAGGTCAACAAGGTTGTTCATCGCATTCGTGGTGGGCTGGACGCGAACGCGTAGGATCAGGATTGGAGGCTTCACGTTCGCGTGGAGTTGGAACACGTTCGCGTAGGTGAGAAAGGTTGGGCATCGCGTTCGCCTGAGTGGATACGCGGATGCGTAGAAGAAAATCCGGGCGGCTGGAAATCTATGCTTCTCGAACGCGTGACTGGGTGTCGCGTTCGCGATTGGAGGGCTGAGTAGAGCATCGCGTTCGCGTGAGGGGTGTCGCGAACGCGTAGAGCAAATTCCCCAGGCAGTGAAGTTAAAACCAGAACATTTCACTTACGGGTTTCATTTCATAAACCCCCATTTTTGAAGCTTAGAGAGAGGGAGTGAAGGGAATTAACTGGTAAATCTTCGGGACATTATCGGAGGTAAGTTTCGTGGTTTAAATACGCGTTTTTATCATGAAATCATGGATTATTTCTATGAAATTGGGGGATTTAAGGTGGGTTTTTACCCCTAGGCCTAAAATTGTAGAAAAACACCGATTTGAGTGGGCAAATGGAGTCCAAATTTGGTAAATTTTATATGCCTAGACTCGTATTGAGACGACGGTTCCGAATATGTAACTTTTATAATTTTTCGAGAAGCTCACCAAAAGTCGGGTTTTGACAACTTAGTGGGTTTTGGTGCAATTGGGAGTTACTTCGTGTGGATTATGTGTCATCGCATGTATTGATGCGTTCTCTATGATTTTGAGCAGATTTGGCATCCGAGGAGATGGATTTGCGAGGAAAGCGCAAGGCAGACTGAGGTTTCTTCCGGTTCGAGGTGAGTGGTAGTAGTAAATAATGTACTGAGGGTTTGAAACCCCGTACTAGCACTTTACGGTGCTATGTTGAGATGAGATGCGCGTCTTGTGACGGGCGTGGTGACATTGTGATTGGGGACTCGGACTTGGTCCTTCCCGACTTATAGAACACTGTGTATTATGACCGTTAACGAGAATTATAACTATGAAATTGGGCTAATAGCCATATTTAGGGCCTTGGGCCGATCTGTAGAGCATTAGGGGACCTGTAGAGCTCGGTGACCCTTATATCGTGCTGGAAACTTACACTCAACCCTAAAACTAGCTGAATAGCCTATTAAGAGCCAGTACTAGATGCGTACCGTGAGAGATGAATTACTTAGGGAGGAAGCTCCCCTGACTTAGCTGAGTGAGCCTGAAAGGCCAATCCTATACTAACTGAGATAGGGTCGAGGACCCGTTAGGATGTATTATATACATACACATATATTTATATTGGATCAGGCTGCACGCCGCAGCAGTATATATATATTGGATCGGGCTGCACGCCGCAGCAGTATACATATTGAATCGGGCTGCACACCGCAGTAGTATATATATTGGATCAGGCTGCACGCCGCAGCAGTATACATATTGGATCGGGCTGCACGCCGCAGCAGTATACATATTGGATCGGGCTGCACGCCGCAGTTCAATCTTTATTGGTACTTTAAGATTTTCCTAAGTTGAATTTTGTGTGTATATATATATATATATATATATATATATATATATATGCGCGCGCGCTCGCTCTCTCTCTCTAATCTTACTAGACACATTTCACATATCCAATTCCTAAGATATATATATATATATATATATATATATATATATATATTTGATCGGGCTGCACGCCGCAGTAGTACACTTACTAGATACTTATGCCTTAGGGACACATGTATATGGAGATGGTTGTACACCGTCGTGGTACGAGAGGGGATTTAGTCAGTATGAGACCTTAACGAGATAGGTGTGGACTAGTGATTGAATTACTACTGTAGTGATGACTTACCCGTGAGGGTTTGCCTTACAACTGTCTAGTGATAGTACAGGAGTTCTTACTTTCAGTTATCGTTTATTATTGTTACTCACTGAGTTGAAATATACTTTCCCCACTCCCCTGCACTTTCTGTGCAGATCCACAGGTGCCCGAGGGCAGTTGAGACATTGTAGCTGCTGATCATCATCTACGTTTGCGGAGACTACGAGTTAGCTGCCAGCATCCGCAGAGCCTATTTTCTCCTTCCTTATCATATTGTTGTCTCATTTTGCCTAACTTTGTTTGTATTAGGATGTTATTCTGTAGAGGCTCAGTCTCGTCACACCACAATATGGTTGGGACCGTAATTTGTATGCTTTTACTATTACGTTGCCATCTTTATATGATCACTTGTTGTTTAAGTTTAACTGTATTAATTGTAATTAATAATTGGCTGGGTTAAGAGGTAATATGGTCGGGCTTGCCTATCATCTAGTTGGGCGCCATCACGACCAGGGTTTGGGTCGTGACATGATCAGAACGAGTTTGAATCGTGTTATGGAGTATGTTGGTGGTTTTCGTTGGGGTCCCGGGGGCCTCGGGATGAATTCGGGGGTCCAAACGGACCATTTTTGGCCTAAGACAGTAGCTGAATTGCTGCTGTGTCTGTAGAAGGAATTCCTTCTTCGCGTTCGCGATGAAGGGCATGCATCCGCGAAGGTCAGCAAGGTTATTCATCGCGTTAGCGGTGGGCTGGACGCGAACGCGTAGGTTCAGGATTGGAGGCTTCGCGTTCGCGTGGAGTTGGAACGCGTTTGCGTAGGTGATAAAGATTGGGCATCGCGTTCGCGTGAGTGGAGACGCGGATGCTTAGAAGAAAATCCGGGCGGCTGGAAATCTATGCTTCGCGAACGCGTGACTGGGTGTCGCGTTCGCGATTGGAGGGCTGAGCAGAGCATCGCGTTTGCGTGAGGGGTGTCGCGAACGCATAGAGCAAATTCCCCAGGCAGTGAAGTTAAAACCAGAACATTTCACTTAGGGGTTTCATTTCATAAACCCCCATTTTTTAAGCTTAGAGAGAGGGAGTGAAGGGAATTAGCAGGTAAATCTTCGGGACATTATCGGAGGTAAGTTTCGTGGTTTAAATACGCGTTTTTATCATGAAATCATGGATTATTTCAATGAAATTGGGGGATTTAAGGTGGGTTTTACCCCTAGGCCTAAAATTGTAGAAAAACACCGATTTGAGTGGGCAAATGGAGTCCGAATTTGGTAAATTTTATATGCCTAGACTCGTATTGAGACGAGGGTTCCGAATATGTAACTTTTATAATTTTTTGAGAAGCGCACCGAATGTCGGGTTTTGACAACTTAGTGGGTTTTGGTGCAATTGGGAGTTACTTCGTGTGGATTATGTGTCATTGCATGTATTGATGTGTTCTCTATGATTTTGAGCAGACTTGGCCTCCGAGGAGATGGATTTGCGAGGCAAGCGCAAGGCGGACTGAGGTTTCTTCCGGTTCGAGGTGAGTGGTAGTAGTAAATAATATACTGAGGGTTTGAAACCCCGTACTAGCACTTTACATCGCTATGATGAGATGAGATGCGCGTCTTATGACGGGCGCGGTGACATTGTGATTGGAGACTCGGACTCGATCCTTCCCGGCTGATAGAACACTGTGTATTATGACCGTTAACGAGATTATATCTGTGAAATTGGGCTAATAGCCATGTTTGGGGCCTTGGGCCGATCTGTAGAGCATTAGGGGACCTGTAGAGCTCGGTGACCCTTATATCGTGCTGGAAACTTACACTCAGCCGTGAAACTAGCTGAATAGTATGTTAAGAGCCAGTACTAGATGTGTACCATGAGAGGTGAATTACTTAGGGAGGAAGCTCCCATGACTTAGCTGAGTGAGCCTGAAAGGCCAATCATATACTAACTGAGACAGGGTCGAGGACCCGTTAGGATGTATTATATACATACACATATATTTATATTGGATCGGGCTGCACGCCGCGCAGTATATATATATTGGATCGGGCCGCACGCCGCAGCAGTATACATATTGAATCGGACCGCACGCCGCAGTAGCAAGATACATATTGGATCGGGCCGCACGCCGCGGACTATACATATTGGATCGGGCCGCACGCCGCGCAGCAGTGTATATATTGGATCGGGCCGCGCGCGCCGCAGTGTATATATTGGATCGGGCCGCACGCGCGACGCGTATATATATATATATATATATATATATATATATATATATATATATATATATATATATATATATATATATATATATATATATATATATATATATATATATATGTATGTATATATATATTTTGATCGGGCTGCACGCCGCAGCAATACACTTACTAGATACTTATGCCTTAGGGACACATGTATATGGAGATGGCTGTACACCGTTGTGGTACGAGAGGGGATTTAGTTCGTGTGGGACCTTAACGAGATAGGTGTGGACTAGTGATCGAATTACTACTGTAGTGATGACTTACATGCGAGGGTTTGCCTTAGAACTGTCTAGTGATAGTACAGGAGTTCTTACTTTCAGTTATCATTTATTATTGTTACTCACTGAGTTGAAATATACTCACCCCACTCCCCTGCACTTTCTGTGCAGATCCACAGGTGCCCGAGGGCAGTTAAGACATTGTAGGTGCTGATCATCATCTACGTTTGCGGAGACTACGAGGTAGCTGCCAGCGTCCGCAGAGCTTGTTTTCTCCTTCCTTATCATCTTGTTGTTCTCATTTTGCCTAGCTTTGTTTGTATTAGGATGTTATTCTGTAGAGGCTCAGTCTCGTGACACCACGATATGGTTGGGACCGTACTTTGTATGCTTTTACTATTACGTTGCCATCTTTATATGATCACTTGTTGTTTAAGTTTAATTGGATTAATTGGAATTAATAATTGGCTGGGTTAAGAGGTAATATGGTCGGGCTTGCCTATCATCGAGTTGGGCGCCATCACAACCGGGGTTTGGGTCGTGACATGCACACTGACGGGTAAGTCTATTGAGTTGGCAAAGATTCTCTAGAAGAGAAAGATTAATATAACTTGTGTCCATGAGACTAGGTGGGCAGGGTCGAAGGCGAGGAATGCGAACGGGTATAAGTTGTGGTACTCTAGAGTCGTGATGGGTAAGAATGGAGTGGGTATCTTGGTGGATAGAGATCTTAGAGAGTCTATGGTTGAGGTTAGGCGAGTGAATGATAGGCTAATATTTATTAAGTCGGTGACTGGTGAGTGCACCGAAATGTATTTAGCGCTAACGCGCCATAAACGGGCTTGGATGAAGAGGTTAAGAGGCGTTTTTGGGAGGGCTTGGCGAGATTGTGCATAACACTCCACCTACTGAAAGGTTATTTATTAGAGGGGATTTTAATGGCCATATTGGGGTGACTGCTGGTAGTTATGGCGAGGTGCATGGTGGCTTTGGCCTTGGGGATAGGAACGGATGAGGTACTTCGCTGTTAGACTTCACTAAGGCTTTCGAGTTGGTGATTGCGAACTCGACTTTTTCGAAAAGGGAGGAGCATCTGGTTAATATTCGAAGTTTGGAGGTGAAGACTCAGATCGATTACCTCCTCCTCAGAAGGTGTGATAGAGAGTTGTACAAGGATTGCAATGTTATTCCGGGAGAGATCCTCATGACTCAGCATAGACTCTTAGTGATGGACATCAGCATTATGATAAAGAAGAAGAACATGTATGCTCGTGGCTGACCGAGGATTAGATGGGAGCTTTAACCAAGGATAAATCCTAGGAGTTGGAGGGGAGGTTATCCGCTATGGGATCTTGGAGGAGTAGTGGAGACGCGAGCACTATGTGGTCAACGATGGCGAACGATGTGAGGGAGGCGGCATGATAGGTGCTAGGTGTATCGAAGGGTTTTTCTGGCAGAAACCAAGGAGACTGGTGGTGGAATGACATAGTCCAAGGTAAAGTGGAGGCAAACAAGGTAGCGTACGCGAAGTTGGCAGGGAGCACAAGCGAGGAGGAGAGGAGAGCGAATAGAGAGAGGTACAAAGTGGCTAGGAAGAAGGCAAAGATATCGATCACAAAGGCTAAGAATGCAGTGTTTAGATGTCTATACGAGGAATTAAGGGAGAAAGGCAGGGATAGAAAGTAGTTTCGGCCGGCTAAAGTGAGAGTGGGGAAGGCCCGGGAACTGGACCAAGTAAGGTTCATAAAAGACAAGGATGGTAGAGTATTGATGGGAGAGTCCCAGATTAAGCAGAGATGGCGGACATACTTTTATGGTCTTCTAAATAAGGAGGGGGACCGAGGTATAGCGCTAGGGACTTAGGGCATTCGAAGAGTCTCCGAGATTTTAGGTATTGCAGGCGCATTAAGGTGGAGGAGGTCGTGAAGGCTTTGCATAAGATGAGTAGGGGTAGAGCGACCGGGCCAGATGAAATTCCAGTTGAGTTTTGGAATTATGTGGGTAGAGCAAGATTGCAATGGTTGAGTGGGTTATTCAATGTAATTTTTAGGACTAAGAGGAAGCTAGAGGAATGGAGGTCGAGTACAATCGTATCGTTGTATAAGAACAAAGGTGATATCCAGTGTCGTAACAATTATAAGGGTATCAAGTTACTTAGCCATACCATAAAAGTATGGGAGAGGGTGGTGGAGGTGAGGGTGAGGGTGAGGAAGACGACATCTATATCCGACAATCAGTTTGGGTTCATGCCAGGATGCTCCACTACAGAAGCTATCCACCTTATTAGGAGGTTGGTGGAACTGTATAGGGATAAGAAGAAGGATCTGCACATGGTGTTTATTGACTTGGAGAAAGCGTATGACAAGGTTCCTAGGGAGGTGCTCTGGAGATGTCTTGAGGCGAAGGGCGTGCCGGTAGCCTACATAAGAGCAATCAAGGACATGTATGATTGAGCTAAGACTAAGGTTAGGACTGTGGGAAGTGACTTAGAGCATTTTCCGGTTGTTATGAGATTACACCAAGGCTCTGCGCTTAGCCCATTCTTATTTGCCTTGGTGATGGCTGCTTTGACACACCATATTCAAGGGAAGGTGACATGGCGTATGTTATTTTCTGATGACATAGTTCTAACTAACGAGACGAGGGTCGATGTTAGCGAGAGATTGGAGGTTTGGAGACAGACTCTCGAGTCTAAGGGTTTTAAATTGAGCAGGTCTAAGATAGAGTACATGGAGTGCAAGTTTAGCACTGAGTCGAGGGAAGTAGGAGGGGACGTACCCAAGAGAGATAGCTTCAAGTACCTTGGATCGGTGATTTAGGGGGACGGAGAGATCGACGAGAACGCCACTCATCCCATAGGGGCGGTCTGGATGAAATGGAGGCTTGCATTTGGAGTTTTGTGTGACAAGAAAGTGCCATCGATACTCAAAGGTAAGTTTTATAGAGCTGTGGTTAGACCGGCCATGTTGTATGGGGCAGAGTGTTGGCCGATTAAGAGCTCCCATATCCAGAGGGTGAAAGTAGAAGAGATGCGGATGCTAAGGTGTAGGGGTGTTCATGGTTCGGTTTGGATCGTTTTTCCCCCAAAAAGAAACCAAACCAAGTAAATCATTTTTTCAAATATTACAACCAAACAAAACCTATTAAGTCGGTTTTTCTCGATTCGGTTTATGTCAGTTTTTCAGTTTTTTCGATTATTTGTCGGTTTTTTCTTAAATGTATGATATACACTACCAAATACATATTCTAGCGACCACATTTTCAATGTAATACTATCAAATAAATTTCCCTTTGAGAAATCTATTATTTACCAAGATATATTGATGATAATTGAATCAAATTATGATGAATAATGTAAGGACTCAATTAAAAATATATTATTTTTAACACGAAATGAATTCTTACACTAAACAAAAGAAAACTACCAATCAAACTATAATGTAAAGGTAAAGAACTATATTAAAAGTGCAAACTATTGACATTTACCATAATTTTTTTGAAACTTTGTATAATAATTTACACACACACACACACACACACACACACATATATATATATATATATATATATATATATATATGTAGGCATAATAATAAATTTAAAATAACTACTCCTATAGTCGGTTTGGTTCGATTTTTTGTGATTAAAATCAAAACTAAACCAAATTTAATCAGTTTTTGAAATTCAAAATCAAAACCAAACCAAATAAAAAAGTATCAGTTTTTTGGTCAGTTTGGTTTGATTTTCGGTTTGGTTCGGTTTTTTGGGTTTTTATGAACGATGTGCGGACTAGGATAGACAAGATTATGGATGAAGATATTCGAAAGAAGGTGGGCGTCACCCCCGTGGATGACAAGATGCGGGAAGCGAGACTCGGATGGTTCGGGCACGTGTAGAGGGGAACCCTTGATGCACCGGTGAGGAGGTGTGAGAGGTTGTCCGTGGTGTGTATGAGAATAGGTAGATGGAAACCTAAGAAGTATTGGAAGAGGTGATCAGATAGGACATGGTACAACTGCAGATTTTCGAGGATATGACCCTTGATAGGAAGGCCTGAAGGTCAAGCATTAGGATTGTAGGATAAGGGCAGTAGAGATTTCCTTACTTCATACCGGAAGTGAGGCGGGGTTGAATTAGGTGAATCCACACTATTCTTATTGTTTATCTTAGATGCCTTAGACTCTAGTTACTGTTATTGCATGTCATTCATCTTTTGGTTTTTATGCTTATGTTACTATAACGATTTCTACTGGAGTTACTAATTCTTTTTTTTTCGTCTTTTTGAGACGAGGATCTATCGGAAACAACATCTCTGCCCTATCAGGACAAGGGTAAGGTCTGCGTACGCATTACCCTCCCCAGACCTCACTATATGGGATTTTACTGGGTAATAGTTGTTGTTGTTGTTGTTTATAGATTTCTGCATCGATATTTCCTATAACTTATCTTCCTCATATTTGCAGACCCCAACCCAACCCCAAAATCAACTCTTCTTCTTCCGCTTAGAAGGATACTTCTGAAAACAAAAAATACAAACATAGCAGGATAATGATTTTTACTTATCAAAAAATGGAGAGTAATGGCTTTTAATCCCCGAATGACTAAAAATATATATAGAAAGAAGAAATAACTTGTAATTACCATTTGCTTAAAACAATTTTTTAGTTTATGTTACGGACGAGAATTCTTTTAAACTTTAAATAGGACGACAGCAGAGTAAGATATTTTCACTTATTTTAACTTTTTGGGCTCAAACAATTTCACATCATATTATACCAAAAAAATATCCTTTGACCACGTAGTTGGGAGGAAATAAGGGATGAAAGGATGTTATTGTATGGGGTCGAATCGGATGTAATGGGGTCGAGCGCGTATCTTTATACAGCCGTAGACGTCGGACGATATCCTCTCTCACGTCCATACGACGAAAGGAGTACGCCCCCGACCATAGAGGCGTATCGGCAGACTTGCCCGTACATATGTCTTGACTTCCCCCCTCCCCCCCTATGTCGTTATTGTAATAATAGTAGCTCTGAAATGATGTAATGTGTTGGCGAGGGGACCTTCCTTCTATATAAGGAAGGGTCTCCCTCATTTGCAAGGCAAGTGTTATTAGTCAATAATAATACAACTCTCTCTCTATTTCATCTCTCTGTTACTAACTAGCTTTAACACTTCATCAAGATCCATTACAATTTTATAAGAACAACCTTTATACGAATCTAACGATCTATCGTTGGATATATTACCATTAATTCCGATTTACCCTATCATATATTCTTTGATTGTTCTTAGCTCAAAAAGTAACCGATAACTTTTGAGTCAAACAGTTATGATAAAGTTTTTAATAAGTCTGTATACGAATAAATATAAAAGGTTTAGTTTGTAAAAACTTAAGGTTCTGCCAAATCTTACGTTCTTGCAGGAATTCCAGGAAACATTTTAGCTTGTTTCGATTCACAACTTGCAGACCATTGTTTAATGTATTAAGCAACCTTCTTATGTTTCGAAAGTCTAATCACTTTAAGCATCTGTATTAAGAATTGAATATCAAACATGATTCCATTAAGTACTTCTGGTGTTTGATGATTAATGTATTATAAGGATATTCAGATAAGATGGAACAACAATCAACAAATAAAGCAGATTGAGGAGAACCCAGCTTACTGGAATTTTCTAAGGTCAATGCATATTTACAACATAAAACATCATAAGATCAATGTAAATAGAATTATTTGACTAAATATCAAAACAAAAATAAGTTTTCTATTACAGAAATATTCAGATGCTAATACCCTATATTTTTCATGACAGTGATGTTTAGGTCAGCTTACACAGTGAGACTATGGAGTTGTTTTGATTTTATGGGCAGTAAGCTCAAGGAACTAAGTAAGCACTTACAAAGAGTGAGATCAAATCACTATTTTGTTCTAAAAATAATATTGGTAAGGAAACAAAGTTATTTCGAATAATTTGCAACACGGGATAGAATAATTGATGTTTCGATTTGGAAAAAATGTCACAATAATTTCATTACCAAGGTTCAACAATTTCATATAAGGTTGGATATCTTTATAAGCTTCAAATCTAAAATTAGGTCATTGCTTCCAATCTGCCTAACCTTTGGTTGGTAGACTTACGTAATACCAGTGCAGGTGGGAGGCAGTATGTACCCAGTGGAATAATTAAGGTGCGCCCCAGCCGATCCGGACAACATCGTTAAATAAAAAAGCTTCCATATCTTTATAATGCATATTACAATGTCAATATCATTTTTTTCATCCTACAAGCTGTTGGTATTTTGTGTTCAAAATTAGAAAAATCAGAGAAGAAGAGAAACATTAGTTTAATAAACAAAACAGAAAAGTTAATAATTCCGAGCCCATAAGTTGCTTGTGTGTCCTTAAGAAATTTAATCCCCTCACTGTTGCCCAAGGTTTTGGATTAATTCCTCCCAGGATAGAACGGAATAAATATTCTGCAACACTGGCAATCGAAACTACATAATTTCAGCGAACTCAACAGATGGAGCAAATCACACTTGACACGTATGTTTATTTGAAAATAATGCAACAATTTAGAAAAAAAAGGGAGAAATTTTCAGATTTTTCCTTTTGATTTTTATGTCTAAAATATGAGGCCAAGCCTCTAAATTTATAGACAAAGGAAGGGTGGTATGGAGAGGTGCAATCTAAAAGGTGCCTCTTATGGAGAGGTGCAATCCAAAAGGTACCTCTTCCATTTCTCATTCACACCCTTTAAAAAATACCAAAATCCCCCACATGAATGGGGAATGGGCATAGGTGAAAAAAAAACATGCATGAAAATACTGTGTGATTCGCAAGTAGGATTAATCGCATCTGGATAAGTAGGTTTCCCTTTGAACTTTCCGTAGTGAACTTATGTTGGATATACTCGGTCAATCGGTAGAATTGATATCTTTGAACCGTCGAGCTTTGGTGTATACCAAGACAACCATAAGTCACACAATCAACCCTTAACCGTCTTTGGTTCTCATTGTTGTGTTCGTTTCAGCCATGAACACCACCTGGTTCATATGTGCATAGAGAATTGGCCTTACAGAATTCTCCTTGAAGCGGCTTACACTTCACACTTACATAGGTGATTCCTAAACGTGTTATCCCGTAGATACACAATTTGATATAATGTTGAACCGGTCATGCATAACTTTGTTTGCTCCTTGAACCTAGATCTCAGACCTCCAAAATTCTTGTTTGTGTCACGACATAGTCAGAATAAATGGTGAAGTTTTTTTAATCTTCAAACCAATCTGACACAATCAAAATTAATAAACGGTGAAGTTTTTAATCTTCTAACCGAGTACTACCTGATACCGGATCAATTAAATAGTGAAGTTTTTAATCTTCAAACCTTGTAATATGTGACAAAATCAAATTTAATAAACGATGAAGTTTTTAATCTTCAAATCGAATAATAAATTAGAGTAGAAAAATCAATAAGATTTTAATCTCCAAAACGAGTATATGGTCGACTTTAATTTTTAACAAATGAGTAGAAAGTCACGAAGACTTTAGTCTCAACGAATGAGTAAAAAATTATGCAGATTTTGATCTCGAAGCACGAGTATAAAATCACGAAGGTTTTAATTCTCCATATAACACTTTACGAGAATTTTAGTTCCCTTTCCAAACGACTTTCCAACTATACTATTATGACACTTTAAACAATTTGACCTCTTACTCTAATCAAACAAATATATGTACATCTTTACATATATTATATTCATGATCTCAAAAATAATTTTCAAGTATTTAATGTAAGTCTCATTCTTCTCTTACAACTTTGAAAATAATTTTTCCTGCATTTTTATGCATGCTACCAAATTGCATACAAACTAAAATAAATTATTATTTTTTTCAATGAAAAAATAATATATTTTGAGATCATCACATCATAATAATCTACCCTAACATTGCAAAAATTCATAGGGTACGAAATTATTTAGAAGTAAATAAAGCAAGGAATAGAACCTGATTTTATCGCCACTTCCTTCTTGGAAATTCGTTTGCAACGATCCATCACATCCCTTCATATATCACCCGCTTCCTTATATCCATAGGATTGCCCATTAAGTTAAACTTAAGGGTGTTTCCATCATCACTACACTTGAGATGCAAATCGAAGTTATATCTTTGGACTTCTTTGTAATATGTCTTCCTGTTGGATTCAGAACTAAAGAGTCGTTGTTATTCTGTCAGACATCGGATTCATTGCCTTTCATAGCCTTATAACTACAATCAACTTGGCTGCCTATAACCGTTGCTCCAATACTGCAAATGCACTTTGGAAGTATGTATTTGTACTACCAAATGCTAAAAGAAAAACTATTAGACCATTACTCTGTCTCAAATACTCCCAAATTTCAATAACATCTCTGACTATTTTTTGCAAGGGATCTCATTGAAATTTAATCACTAAAGTCCAACCAACGTGAATTTCAAAGGAGAAAATCACGCACAAATCTCAATCTTTCTTACCGATCCGTCTATGACTTCTTGGAATCTAATGATCAACTATTTAGTTTCAATCTCTTTCACATGGTCGGCCAAAGTCATTAGTATTCAACTTGCAATTAGTTTGTGTAAATATATAAATCACCAACCAACAACAAAGATAGTACGAATATTTCGCTAAAAACTATTTCCTTCTGTTCATTATTCACTCTGAATATTCTCTGTATCAACCATCCAAAAATCAATTTCTTTCATGTCTCCAACAGATGTTAATATGAACACAGAAAATAAATTGAAGTTAAATTCCTTTAGATTGTTGGTATTCTGTGTTCAAAATCAGAAAAGTTCATAGAAGAAGAGAAAAATTAGTTTAATGAATAAAACAGAAAAGTTAATAATTCCGAGTCCACAAATTGTTTGTGTGTCCTTAACAAATTTAATCCCCTCACTGTTGCCCAAGGTTTTGCATTAATTCCTCCCAATATAGAACATAATAAATTTTCTGCAATACTGGCAATCGAAACTACAGAATTTCAGCGAACTCAACAGACGGAGCAAATCACGCTTGACACTTATGTTTATTTGAAAATAATGCAACAATTTAGAAAAAAGGGGAGCAATTTTCAAAATTTTCCTTTTGATTTTTATGTCTAAAATATGAGGCCAAACCTTTAAATTTATATACAAAGGAAAGGTGGTATGGAGAGGTGTAATCTAAAAGGTGCCTCTTATGGAGATGTGCAATCCAAAAGGTGCCTCTTCCTTTTGCCATTCACGCCCTTTAAAAAATGCAACACATGCCAATGCTTGCTGATATTCCAACATAGAGAAACTTTTGTTCTGGGACATCATATCCCAAATAATTCTTCAACATTTGGTTGACTTACGAAAGAGGTTAGGGTGACTGCATCTAGCGATTAGTACTTCAAATTTCACAACTGGCACCATTCATTAGATCGACACAAATCTAAAGGGGCATTATATCAGCCAGGTAAAAGAAATAGGAGAAAGGCCACAGAGTTTCCTCACTTGCTAGAAAACATAACCAATTAATACACCTAAATTTCATGTAAAATAGATATCTTTCATAATGCAGACTACAGTGCAACATCCTTCAATTACATTATAATTACAGTCTAGCATAGAAGAACTTTATATACTCAAAACATCATATACAATGAAGTGTTCAACATTATAGCTACTTATAATTCAGAGATGGCATAAATTATCTTAAACCGGTACTATTTATTACATATCCGCAATTTCAATGGTGCATTCTTTCAAACAGGTAAATGAAATAGGAAAAAGGCCACACTATGCGCCCTTGCTAAGTAAACATATCAAATAAGACAACTAATCTCCTAAGACTAATGTTATTTGAAGCATGACACGACATATAAACAAACTAGCTACCGCATAAGGACCAAAATTTTCACTTACTATGTCTCAATTCCGATCCAAGTCTTTTCTTGTTTTTTTATTTTCGTTCTTCTGGGCCGAAGGTCTATCAGAAACAACCATATCGAGTAGGGGTAAGGTCTGCGTACACATTAACCTGGGGTATATGTCTCAATTCCAAACAAGTTAAGTCAAATATATACAGAGTGAATGGTGCTTATTTACTATAGGTTAACTGTTTACCTGAACTCACTACTTTACTGCAAATGTCGATATGTAGTAAAAATTAATAAATATCAAATTCTGAACCCATAATTGCGAGCACGTGATTTTTGTCCTATATGAGAATTACTCCCAAAAATTTAAAATAAAATATTTTTATTTGTGTTGTGTGGATTTTTGTGTTATTTTTTTGTATTGTTTGCATTTCTCTATGCGTGTTTATTTTTTGAATTAATATAAAATACAAAAAAATATGTGCGTCTATATTTAGATTTTTATTAGGAGAAATTAAGTTTTATTTCAGAAAATCACAAAAATAATACGCTTTACATTTTGGCATTTAAAGGTCTAGTTGTGTGATTTATTTTAATAAATATTTAATTGTGTGTGTTAATTATCAGTAGAATTTAATTAGTATTTTTAAGTTAATTTGATTTTGTAATATAATTTAGAATTTTTGTTTCTTAATAATTAGGAATTAAAAAAAATGATGAAAAGGAAATTAAAATAAAGAGGAAATCGGATTGGGCCATTCCAATTTGACCCAAGATCAGGCCCAAATACCCCTCACTCACCAGCCCAATACCCGGCAACCCTAGACCAAAACGTTCTTTAAACCCAAACGGCCTCGTTTTTATACCAAACGACCCCGTTCCGTCTTCATTAATTAATCCAAGCCGTTAAGATCATTTGATCTAATGGCTTGAATTAATTGAGTTATTTTAACATATCCAGTCCCCCCCAAACCCTCATCGCTCATTCCATTCCCTAAACGACCCATTTCGTCTCTGAAAGGGATGAACGAGACAGAACCCTAGCCGCCCCCGTTCTCCTCGCCTGAAAACCTGGTGGCGCCGGCTCCAATGCCCGCCAAACTCACACCCCTGAACCGCCCTGATCCCCCCTCCAAATCCATACCCCTTTTACGTCGAATCATCCCGTAGCTTCTCGAATCTTTGATCGAAGATTCGAGCAAAAAACAAAACAACTTTAATCTGCCCCAAAATCATACTAGACCTTCCCCTAGCCTCCCTCGTTACCAAATCATAACTGGTTTAGTTCGAATCTAACTCGAACTACTAGAATCCCCAATCCGAGCCCAAGAACCCTAGAAAATTAAAGCTTGGATTTCTGTCCAATTTGAAGGATTTGGGTTGTTCAATGGACCTTAGTCGAAGTGTTCTTAGTTGAGAACACTCGATTAAGGCCCGTTTGGCCTCAAAGTTTCAAGTCCAAGTTTAACTGGTCCGAGCCCATTTGGATTTCTGATTTTTTTCCTTTTAAGGTATTGCTTTTTTTTTTCTTTCTATCTTTATTTATTTAAATATTTGTTGTTATTTCAGTTTTTTGTTATTTGTTATTTTTATCTTTTGTGGTTTTTGTTAACTTTTATGTTCTTCCCCTTTAGATCTTTTTTTGGACGACTGTTTACTTATGTTTTTTCCTTAATTGTGTTTGTTATAGAATACATATTCGTTTCGATTAATATCGTCGAATAATAAGTTTCGTATTTTCCCTATTTTTTTTCGAGAACTGTGAATCACTATTTATGTGTCGATCATTTATTATCGATAATATGTGTTGTAATTGATTGAATGAATATCGTCGATTAGTTGTATAGGTTTGTTTATTAGAATAATATGGCAATAATGTTATTAGTACTGATTAATTTCCTCAGAATCATTACTTGAATTAAAATCTAAATTGGTTATATGTGTTAATCTTGATATAATTCAGAGCTTAGCTAAGTGGCCTACCAATTGTGCATTCAATGCACCCTTAAGCTAATGGATAAATTAATTTAAAAGGGGAGTCTATAGTGCAAAATACATCTGGCTAATGACTTTAGAAGTGGGAATTCAGAAACCAGGTTAGTTTAATACTAAATGCTGAAGTGCACATGGGATTGGTTAGTGAAACCTGATGTACAGTAGGATATTCCCTAAATTTTGAACCCCAGAAGTTTTAAAATTAGAAGTCCCATGCTAAGACAAAGGAAAGTGGGGGAATAAGATGGACTAATAAGTTTTTAAATCATTAGACAGGCTGTAAGGAGGTTTGGAGTTGGTTATATAAGGATAATTTCTGAATAGTTAGGAGGAGGTCTTTTTCCATTTTAAATCAGAAGAGTTTGAAAGAAAAACTATTCCATTACTCCCTTTTGAGTCTGCCTTCCATTTGATAACTAAACTTTAGCTTCTATAAGCCCTTTTAAAGATCAGAACAATAGTTTGAACTGGTAATCCTGTCCAGCAATACTGTTACATTAGTCTTGAGAGCAGAAACAATCAGAATCATCTTATTTTATTCTATAGTAGGGTTTTTAAACGTTCATCTTATTTTGTTCTACAGTGGGGTGTTTAAACATTTAGTTTGTTATTTGATTTGTGTGGAGTACAACCTGCATGGCCGTGTAGCTTTCCAAATTGGTTTTCAGTTTTTGCTGGATTCTAAGCTGTGTTCCTTCGCTACTGTTGGTTCTGCCGTTTGTCTGCTGTGTTTGGGCTGCTACTGATCTCCCCCCTCTTCATTTCTGCTGTCAAATTCCAGGTACACATTTTTGAGACTGTGTTGATATGGCTTCCTCGGGTTGACAATGAAATGAGATCGAATTTTAAGCTCCACTGTTGGAACTGCAATTTGAATAAATTCTATTATGCTTGGGATGCTGCAATTAAACAGGATTGTTTTAAATTACAATGGATTTTGTACTATTAATTTGGAATGTTTGAAGCGAAGTTTTGGTTTGACCAATTATAAGTTTAAATGTACAAAACTCGAATACATCTAGAGTTGGAAACTAATTCAATAACTTGATACATATTAAGTGTTGATATTTGACTGTTAGGAGTAGATAATTTCGCAGTACATTCGTTAAAATGAGTTCATAATAATGCTATAGTTATTTCCCTGATTTTTCCCTCATGTATTTGACTAGGAAGTAATTCAGTAGTGAATCAACACTTCCGTATCATGTTTGTATAAATGGTGCTGAGTCGCTGAAATTGATTCAACTTGAGTAGGTATTAATCTGAAGACATAGGGTAACCATGGCCATCTTTAATTCTACTTGAATGTCGTATTCTTGTGTAAAAGACATGACTAGAATGAATCATGATTACTCGTAATCAAGTCATCCATTAGCCCTTTGGGTAGCATAAACTGGAACAACTTCAGTGTTATTTGTTTTATAAGAATTGAAACGTTACTGAGGTTTAACGGCCCACTTCAAGCGTTATGGGCTCCTGGGCAGAAAATGAACGATCTAGGCCCTAGTCTGATTTGCACATTCGTTAAGGGGCCTGGGTCTATGTTGTGATTAGGCCTATTCTATTTAAAAGCTTAAATGTATAGTTTACATAATAAAGCGATTTAAAGTTAATAAGAGCACGAAATAGTTAATAAGAAGCACATATCCTCAAGAACGTTAGAAGAACCCATAATTCCCAAAATAAAAGTTTCAATTCATTCAAACTCATGATTACAACTTTCTCCAATAATATTCACAACATCAATGGATCCTAAATAATTACTCAAGCTATTACACAAAGAGTCATGCATAGGTTTATGAAAGAGTACTTGATCACAAGCGTCACAATAATCATGCATATCCTTTTTACTAGTAGCAAACACTTGTACAAGCTCACAATCAACATGACTTAAAGAATAACGCTCTAGCAATTAATCATATGAAAGCTCACTAGACACTTGAATAAGAGAAGAAGAAATATTTAAATCATTCGCAAGCCTCGTTCTACCAAGTTGGAATTCATAATCATCCACGTCGAACTCAATTTCATAAAGAAGCAAATTACTCTTGCACTTGAACTTAGATATTACTATTAATGACTTGATATAGATCAAAAGACCATCATCCTTAACCATTATAAATTCATCAACATAAGAAATTAGAGTATAGTTCATTACCTTCAAACATACCTTAGGTATCCTAGAAAGGCTAAGAATTCGAATAAACCAATTATACATACCATACTTGGACTTATTTAATAATAGATCAACATCACCTTGTATTATTTTTTTGCAATGATTCCAGCTTAGCAATGACTTTAAGGAACTCCGTGTCATAAACTAAGCTTTTATCTTCCACCATCAAACAATAATTGATTTTGCCAAATTCATGTTGGAATCCACTAGGATCCTTTGCCACCATCGCTTTCGCCTCACCTATCCTTTTAGAAGATCTTTCAACATGTGGCTGCACAAAAATACAAGAACTAAAACAAGAAAGAGTTAATGGGTTAAGAAGTATAGAACATATTTTCTTACTTACACTCTCTTTGGCTTTTACCTCAAGACTAACTTTTTCGACACCCTTAGCCTCTTTTCACTCACTAAAGTTTTCTTCTTTTTCATCTCTCAAACCATTTTTCTCTCTCTCTACCTCAAAGCCTTTTTGTATCTCATGGCCTTCTCTCTTTTCTTTCCTCTCCAGCTCACTCTTTTCCTTTCTTGACATCACGCTCTTTTTACTCTACATATCCTCTCATTTTTCCTCTCTTGGGATGTCAACATGCACTCCCTTACTCCTCTCATTCTTTTCTCTCTCATATTTTTGTCCATATTCTCTTTAACAGTCTTTTCATCTTCATGAATTTGTGAGAGAGTCAAAGGTCCAAGAATGAGTTTCTTCCCGCTAACCTCAAAAGAGTATCTATTTTTTTCCATGTTATATGAAGCTCTTCTATAGACATACCATGGTTTTCCCAACAAGACATGATAATTATTCATGGGAATCTACTAATTATTCTGATGACCCCTTTCTCTTGAAGCAACCTACTAATCTATTCGGCACGAGCATCTAAGGTTTGCTAGTTCTTCTTTTGAAGTTGTTGTAGCTCCAATTCTAATCGATCCATGGCCATGTAGCAATGTTCTCTCTCTACATCAAATACTTTGGTTTGTTTACTACTTTTGACCTCTGTTGTGACGATCTTCTTCCTCAATCGGGCTACTTCAACATTATATGCATCTTTCAACTGTCGAACCATCCGAGATCTTTCTTTGGCGTTTTTGGCCATTTGTTTCCGAACCCCAACTAGTTCCTTCTCATCTTTATCTAGATCAAAGCTATAATCGTTCACCTTGCACCGTAGATTTTCAATTTGCTTCTCATCCGGGGCAAGTCGAACTAGGGTTTCGGTTGTTGTTCTCATTTTCACAATCTGAGCCTTCAAGGTTTCATTTTCTTTTCTTAGCCATTTCTTTTCACCCTCATCGGCTGCTGCTTGTAGGCTGCTTTTGAATTTGAGGTCCTGGAATTGTTTTTCCAACATGCTGATTCTGGCTCGATATTCATTTTCCTTGGCCATCCAATCTTTTTGTTCATTCGATTGCTCGACAAACTCTTGAATATGAGGCCTCTTCATCGGTCTCTCATGCTCAACATCTCTACGGTACCATGTGGAATATCCCGGTAATACTTCTCATCTAGCCCGATCTCACACACAAGTGTCTATTCTCAGACATTGGCATTCATTCCATATTTGCCAAATTTTTGCTTCTGGGAATTGCCCATCAGGACTGATTTCTATTGCTTGAAGGCTGAGGTCCCCATCTTACGGCACAACCTGATATCTTCCGAGTTGCCTTAATATCCGGTATGGCGCATAAGGTTGGATGCTCTTGAGACCCATTAAGAGAAATTATGACCCTTCCGCTGGCATATATATAACTTCGTTGAGGGGCAACCATCCATATGCTCATTCTATTTGGCTAGCAGTCAGTGATCGCAAATATGTGATCCAACCCTTCGACCCTTCTAGCAACTTGGACTCTTTTGTTCTCACGTATAATTCTTCGATACATGTCTTTTCAGACGATCCATAGCTTGAAAACTGAGAGTGGTGGCATAAATGTTCTATCATCCACATTTGAAGAAGTAAATTACACCCCTCGAAGAAATCTTGTCCCGCTTTGCAGGCCATGAGAGCATGGAAGATATCGGCCACTATCATTGGTGCCAACATACTATTGTCCGGTACAAGGAGAGTACTGGCAACTACGGCAACTCTAATGTCAATATTCCCGTATTTCTTCGGAAATATGATCAATCCAAAGAAGGCTACCATAAAGGCGAAATGCCTGTGTTCCTCCCACTTAGCCCGGTTCGCTTTGCTACAGAGTTTATTTGTTGGATCATTGAATCCTCCAACGTGGCCATATCTGCGGTATATAAAGTTCATAGTGCAGAACCTGTGGACCAAGTCTTCATTGTGAACATTTCTGGTAATTTTTAATGAGTCGAGGAATCTATGCACATTAATAGCCCTTGGAGCAACCGGATACTTGACTTTTAAGGGAACCTCGCCCTTCCCGATGTGGTTAGCAATTTCTTCCAATGTCGGAGTGAGCTCAAAATTCGAGAAGTGGAGCACATTGTGTGCGGGATCCCAGCAAGCAACTAAAGCTCGGATAATATCACCCCGAGGTACTATATTTAGCAGCCCAGTAAGACCTTTTAAATATTTTTTGACCCAATCCTGTCCATCTTGGCCTAGATCATTCCACCACAATCGCAACTCCAAAGGGATCTTGTTCATTAGTGCAAAGGGTTGATTGTGTATTGTGCTCATCCTGCACATTTATTAAAGGCGATTTATTCAAAAAGAAAACAAATTCTTTTTAAGGACAATTTCCATTATTTCGAAAGAATTAACCTTTTCCATATTTCATTTGAAAATTTAAAGGCTATTATTTTAAAAGAAAAAGTGACTTCAAAGCGGCATTGAACAAACAGCCTTCCGGCGTCCTTTCAGAACATTCGGCTATTCTAAAAAACGGCATCACTTTGATTTTATTGAAAACTAAAAATTTGACATTTCTTGGTTATTTTTTGAAAGGGGTGGTTGGACCCGTTATGGGTTGCCTGCGTATCTCGCCTAGTGGTGAGAATCAAACATGCGTAGTTCGGTCAAATTATTTTACAACCAATTATTTCAACAAAATTGTTCCGACTGTTTTCAAACTTTCGACAGCGTTTCGTCAACATTTCGATATTTCTATTCTAAAATTTTCTTTCCTTTTGTTTTCAGGTATTTAGCCGATCAGCATAATAATCTAGGACAAATAAATGCAACATATATCATGCTCGGTCTTTGATTTCCGGGTCACCTGTCCTAGACGGAGCCAACCCCTGTGTTGAGTCCCCTAAGTTAGATATGATGCATATAAACGTCCTAAATCTAGGCTCAATATCTTGATTTTTCATGGTACTAGACTGTGTACCCAAGTGGACAACTCGGATCGAGAAGGGGGCTACGTACCGGGGACCCGCGGGATCGTCCGGCTTTGTAACTTATCCGGCCTCTATTTTCTTATTGGTTATTGACTTAATAGAAAGGGAGTCTCAACCAGTAAGCACATCCCCGGAGATAAGAAGAGAAGCGTTTTCGGCACAATTTAATGTATACAATTCACATAATATCAAAGCGGTAAACATTTAGCACATTAATCAAAGCATATAATGAAATCAGATAATATCAAAAATATCAATTTAATCGAGCTCGAATTCTTAAACCCTGAACCAAAGTTATGGGTTTCTTATCCCCAGCAGAGTCGCCAGAGCTGTCACACCTCCTTTTTTACACCCCGCTAATTATTAATACACCCCAAGAAGGGATATAATAATTATAACAGGGAATGACTTTTTCCACTTTAAGGACAATCGGAACGAGATTTATTTATTAAATTTTAGAGTCGCCACTTGGGAAAATAATGGTGTCCCAAGTCACCGGTTTAATCTCAAATCCGAGGAAATTATGACTCTGTTTAAAAGTCCGTGAAACTAGAAATCCAGATAAGGAATTCTATTAACCCGGGAGAAGGTGTTAGGCACTCCGGATTCCGTGGTTCTAGGACGGTCGCTCAACTGGCGTATTTGTTATACCTGATTTCCTTATATGCCTTAGTTTCAAATGTTATTGATGTTCCTCTTTTTTCAATTTTAAGATGTTGCAACATTGCGAAAATGCACTTCGAATCACACCGCAACAAGTACGCATGTGACCTTAATGTATTTCACCTTCGCCGGGATTTTGATTTGAGTCACATAAAATGTGCACTCGTATTAGGAATGTATATTTATTATAAATCGTGCCCTAAGGTGTGTACGTCTTGTTAATTTTGGGAGAGACCGTGGAATTCACTAAACGATCTTTCCGATTTCTAATATTTTTATAGGAAATTATGGAGGGCCTACAGCTATGTCTTTATGATTTGGCGAGGCTCTTCTCCGTTTTTATTAAGGTTTTTCCTAAAGCGTACTACATTCTCTATTTCCATTTTTTCTCTTATCCTAATATATACCATTTTCATATTAGATATATATTGTTATGTATTAACGTCCAGGCCATACTTTGTTATTGGGCCTAGATAAAAAACTAGTTCAATAAGCTGCCGAGAGATACTGGGCTTCTGCCACCCAGTACTTATTTCCTTTTTCGTTTTGAGGCATAAATGCCATTTCATTTCGATCAAGGCCTGATTTCATATTCAGGCCCAGATCTTTCATATTTGAAGTATAATAATAACTAATTAACAATTTCATAATATACTTTAAGGAACAGGTGACAAATATTATTGTTAACTAAGTATTTTGCAATAACCAGTTTTCATATAATCGTCTTTGATTAACTAACAGTTCTAACACAAGGATTTACACAAATGATATTATTCAATTAATCGAATTTGACATTAATTCACTACTAGAATGCTAATTGCAAAATCATTTTTATCAATTCACTACTAGAACATTTATGTGACTCAACAGTATTCTAATTTTCGTTAAACATGTTCAAATTAACATTATCAAATTGCAGAATCCTAAAACAAATTAATAGCTAAATCAACTAAGATATTAGTAACACAGTCTGAAGTACGAAACTACTTATACTTTTACAAGTTCAAATTCGAAACATAAAACACACAGATATGGTACTTCATCTATTGCTTATATTTGTTTCAAATCAGAATGATTTAATTAAACTTATTCCAGTATTAGTTTTGGACTTAAGTGATTATTCCCTTACCTAGATTATTTATCCTGCGGTTATCAAATTGAAAGCATATACCAAGTCTACTAATTATTACAACCAAATCCTAAGTGAATGTCACGACCCTAGTTCACCAATCATGAACCTGTCATGATGACACCCAGTCTTTACGACTAGGTAAGCCTAACACGATGCGGAATATATGAATTCATGAACAAAAGATAAGATAACAACGGAATAATGTAAATGAAATGTAATGAGTGCCGCTTGGCACATACACTTCGCCAAATACCACTAGGCAACATACTACCAAGACCCGGAAACCCACGGGCAACACAGACTAAGAAAGAGTACAATTGTGGCTCTATAAATCAAGAATGTCTATACAACGAGAATAAGGGAAATAATTGATATCACTAATGAGAATAGAAGGGTACTCTCCGGATCCACGGACGTAGCAGATCATACCTCAAGTCTCCTGAAAGTGTTGCTAAATCAACTGAAATGTGCCTGAAAAGTACACCACAACGGTACTCAATAAGTGCCAAGCCTAACCTCGATGGAGTAGTGACGAGGAAGGTCTACAATCGTCTACAATTAAGCTAACATGAGTAACAAACACAACCAAAAATACAAATCAACGAGTCCAGGATCTCCGGGAATTGAACCTGCAGTCCCTCTCTATATTCATCAACTCAGGATCTCTCGGAATAGAACCCATAGTCCATACAGCAGTATCTCTGGGTCTCCGAGAATGAACCCGCATCCCTCGGATCTCCGGGAATTGAACCCGCAGTTCGTATCCCAAAAATCGCGATATCTCAGGATCTCCGGGAATTGAACCCGCAGTCTGTATCTCAATAAATCAGGATCTCCGGGAATTGAACCCGCAGTTCGTATTTCAGCAACTCCGGATCTTCGGGAATCAAACCCGCAGCCCTTGGATCTTCTGGAATTGAACCCGCAATCCACAAACACAAATACAATCAACAAGAGGAAAAACACAGAGAAATATGAAATACATAACTACAATTTACACCAAAACTAGTATCAGCAAGTTCCAGGAAGCTCAATTAAGGCAAGTAGGCACTTAGACAGATAATTCTATCTAATCACGCTTCTCTAACTAATATGAGGTAAATATTACAATTGAGTCAATTAAATAACAAGAATATCACGATTTGAACAGTTCAAGTAAGGTGGTTTTCCAACAATCTGCGCATGTACACGCCCGTCACCTCGCGTACAAGCCATTTAAATCAACACATAATATCCTAGGGGAGAAGGTTCCCCCACGCAAAGTTAGACAAGTCACTTACCTCAATTCCGGTACAAAACCGCTAAGAAACGACTCTCTTGCCATGAGTATCCGACTCCAAGTAGCTCGAATCTAGTGAAACTAATTACACAGTGTAAATAATATCGCAAGTAACTAATTACAATGATAAAATTACAGCTACGACACGAAAGTGGGTGAAATGACCAAAATACCCCTGATTCCATCGGCTCGGAATTGAAATATTTTTATGTTTTTAGAACCCTCATACTCTCACGAGTCTAACCATTTAAATATCTCCCAAATCATACCACAAATGACCCTTCAAATCCCAAATTTAAAGTTTTTGTTCCAAGCCCCAATTTCTTACAACTTTGCTATGTTTTCATAAATTTCAAGGATGATTTTTCAATAAAATCATGTATTTAGTTCATAGGACTTACCTCTAATCACTTCTCGTCAAAACCCCTTCAATTCCCGTCCAAAAGCTCTCAAGAATGGCCAAAAATGGTGGAAAAATGGGTTTGTTTCGCGGATGAAATGTTTTAAAACATTCTGCCCAGGTATTTTGTTCACCTCGATCGCGGGAAATGCTTCACGATCGCAGAGAACAAATTTCTGGCCCAAAAATTACCTTTCGCGATCGCGGGAAATGCCTCGCGATCGCGGTGAACAACTTCCGGTTCCTCCGGACAGACTTCAGTAAAATGATCATAACGTTTTACATACAACTCCGAATGATAAATGGTTTGATGTTCTGGAAACTAGACACATAGGACTATAACTTTATTTGTTGATCATTTCCTGAATCCTTATACGTTTCAAGATACAAGCTTCCAAATCCATTCATATGTTTTAGAGATCCTTCTCGGATAGTCTATAGTGTAACGTCCATAACATTTTCTACAAATTTCTAAATCATGATTTCTTTAGCTTTCTGAAAACTAGATACGATGTTCTACAACTTTTGTATTTGAGTAACCTCAAAATACCTTGTAGATAAAAAGGTATGATCTTCCGAAGTAGGACCTACGCGACAAAAATTTCTTTTTTGCGATCGCGAAACACTCTACGCGATCGCGATTCATTAGATTTTTTCTCAGATTTTGCTCACCGCGATCACGGCCAATTCCCCGCGATCGCGTAGAGCACTGCGGTAGCCAAAAACCAGCAGTTAAAAATGGCCTAGAAATGGTCCGGAACCACCCCGAAACTCATCCGAGGCAACCTCAACCAAAAGCTCCAACACTTCCTATAACCTTATTCAAACTTGTTCCAATCATCCAAACACGCCCATAAACACAAAAATTATCAATTTACAACGGATTCAAGCCTAAATTTATCAAATTCTTCCAAAACTCACATTCGATCCGAAACCCAACCAAATGACGTTCGAATGACCTGAAATTTTGCGGACAAGTCTAAAATCACCTAACGAAGCTACAACAACTCTCAGAATTCCATTCCGACTCCTGGATCAAAATATCACTTTCAACCAGAAATCGCCAAAATACTAATTTCGCCAATTCAAGCCTAAATTAGCTACGGGCTTCCAAAATACATTCCGAACACGCTCCCAACGCCGAAATCACCTAACGGAGCTAACTGAACCATCAGATTTCCATTCCGAGGTCTTCTTCACACTACTCCGAGTACGAGCCATTTTTCAATTGTTAACCTCTCATTTAGTGACTAAGTGTCCCAAAACACTCTGAATCCTAATACCAAACGTCCCGGTAAACCAAAATAGCATAAACGAACTTAAGGGAAGTAGTTAATAGGGGTTCGGGGCATAAATTCTAAAAATGACCGGCTGGGTCATTACATCCTCGCACACTTAAACATTCGTTCGTCCTCGAACGAGCATAGAAAACATACCTAAAGCAGCAAAAATATGAGGGTACTGGCTGCGCATATCCTACTCGGTCTCCCAAGTCGCCTCCTCTGGCGATTGACCCCCCACTGGACCTTCACTGAAACTATGTCCTTTGATCTTACTTTTCTGATATGCTTGTCCAAAATGGCAATTGGCTCCTCAACATAGGATAGGTCCTTGTCCAGCTAGACTGAACTGAAATCCAACACGTGCGAGGGATCACCATGATATCTCCGGAGCATCGAGACATGAAATACCAGATGAACTCCTGTCAAGCTGAGAGGTAGTGCAAGTTCATAAACAACTCCTCCAACACGCTTAAATGTCTCAAAATGGCCAATAAACCTTAGACTCAACTTCCTTTTCTTCCTAAATTTCATAATGCCCATTTATAGGCGTAACATGAATCATGACCTTCTCTTCCACCATATCGGAACCATCATGAACTTTCCGATTCGCATAACTATTTTGCTTGGACGAGGTTATACAGAGTCTATCCTGAATCACTTTAAACTTTTCCAAATTATTCTAAACCAAGTTTGTGCCCAATAATCTAACCTCACCGGACTCAAACCAACCCACCAGGTCTTTGGTTCTCATATTTAACCTGCTCACAGTTGGGGCACCGAGCTAAAATTCAGACTAGGCTCTGAAAGATCCAACCTTACAACTAGCTGAAAAAGGCCTGAACATCCATTGCGATAGGCCTCTTGATGTTGGTAGGTAAGTCAAACTTCCCAAACACTCTACCCGGCGACTCAAAGCATCGGCCACTACATTAGCTTTTGCTCGGGTGACACAAGATACTGATGTCATATTCCTTACCACAACTCTAACCACCCTCTGTAGCGCAAATTTAGATCCTACCAAATATCCTCATTTGATACCACGTGGCCTAAGAATTCCACAGAATACATCTAGAACTCACATTTTGAAAATTTTGCATGTAATTTCTTTTATCTCAGATTCTGACGCACTGTCCTCAGGTGCTGCTCATGATCTTCCCAACTCCAAGAATACACCACAATTTCATCAATAAAGACACTAACAAAGGGTAAAGATATTGCCGAAATACTCTATGCATCAAATGCACAAAAACGGTCGGGGCATTAGTCAGCCCAAATGACATACATGGAACTCATAATGATCATATTGAGTCCTGAAGCAAATATTAGGGATAGATGGCTCCCGAACGTTCAACAGACGGTAACTTGAGCATAAGTCGATCTAATAAAATACATGTGCACCCTGAAGCTAGTCAACATATCATCAGTACGAGGCAGAAGATAGCGGTTATTCACTATAGCCTTGTTCAACTGGTGATAATTAATACACTTACGCATGGAACCATCCTTATTTTTAACAAACAAGATAGAAGCACCCCCAAGGTGATATATAAGGCCGAATAAAACCCTTCTCGAGAAAATTCCTATAACTGATCATTCAACTTAATAGAAGGTTTCACCTCATCCTTAGTCCATAACCTTAGGAAAATACCCAAACTTCAACATTTAACATTCATTATAGGGCCTGAATTTTTACATTGTCACACTGCATTAGTCTCATTTCAACATACTTCAACTTTTAATAGCGCTTAATTACTTCGAAATTATTTTCTCCAGGATGTTACAGTCTCCCACACTTAGGGTCATTCGTCCTCAAAGGCACAACGTAACTTACCTTTTTCTTCGCACATATTAATGTTTCAAAGTTTTCTAACTCCCAAAATTTTCAGAAATTTTGGCAGAGCCTCCCTTGTAATTGGGACTATCCACCTGCCAGAGTAATACCAAAACAACTCCTAACAACACATCCACAACCCAATGGAACACCACAATTTATATATCAATAACAATAATCTCATGATTATAAGCGTCGCATTATCATGTTGATATCTGGACATAAAACACATCATCCGTATGCTAATAACCATGTCTCTGGCCAAAATAGTTATTCATAAATCACTACATTGCCAATTAACCTTATGTTAACAAACATCTCATTTGAGACCTCCACTTTACTCACAACGAAGCATGAAGATCTCATAATTACTTACTCGAATTGACGAGTCACATTTAACACCACCTAGGCGTCCATCTCGTAGGCTAAAACTCAATGTTTATGATACAAAAATGACTGAATATTAACAGAAAATACACAAGAATTGTCAAATAAGCCTAACATGCATGACTCCCATTTAAAAGATAGTACAAAATTTTAAATTTCATAAAATGAGAATTTTAAACATATAACTTTTCACCGCCAGGACCTTGTCCTTATATAACATCCACCGCAGCTTCTAGCTCGGTTTAAAGCATTTCACATCATATAATTATTCGAGGATATCACCCTCAACTCTGAATCACAAGTATTTGCACATTACGCCAACTGAAAATTTTCATTTCCTTTCTTTCTCTTTTCAATAATTTTCGTCAAAGAGAATCACAACATATAATGAACCCTCATACTGATAGGGCATATAACTGACAATTGAAATTAATTATCCTGAAATTACATAAAAAACCACTGTAGTAAGTAATAGAAAGTCACTTTTAGCCTCATAGATATTTATTATTATTATTATTATTTTTTGTGACCAACACATAATGATAGGGATAGCTATCTCAATATAATATCCCAACGTGAGTATTCACAGGAGTAGATCTCAAGATTACGAAGCTCACTCATGAGTGGAGCACATTAAAAGGACTCGCCTCGATTTTCAAAACCAAATCAAGTTAAGGAAAAATATCTTTTTATAACAATCAGCATTGTACATATAATGACACCATCTAGTGTAGTGGCCTCAACCACACTTTAGTAGTTATATCAATGGGTCGGGCATCTACCTCTTAGGCGCCATCTACCCATTCGTTCTCCATCTCTAACTTGTAGCGTATGTAAATTGGTAACTATAATGGAGTGTGTAGACTGTGTGTTCTGATGAAATAGATTTCTCCCAAGTCTGGGACAACTTCTCATGATGTTTCCACTATCATCACATTCATAACAACTCATCCGCAGTTCGGCCACTCATACCGAGTCTATGCCAGATAACTAGAATAACCATTTAAGGAATCCCATGCTAGTGGTGCATTAAAAGATGATTATCCTATGAGAGTGCCCTGATTAACTAGAGCACTACGAGTATTCTGAAATCGATTCAACTTCCCTGTTGTTACTGAAATATAGAATTATTATGCACATAGGAACATCAAAGGTACCAACATCATCCCATACAAATCTCAGCTCTTACTCGTATATAATTTTCAGAGAACTTATGAATACTATTGAAATGCATTGCTGGCCAAATCTGATATGACACATGACCCACAAGTTGATCATTGATAATGAACTCCTTTCACTTGGCGCAAGCCATAAGATACATCCTGATAATCCACAATACTAACCTTTATCGCTTGTACGTCATCATCATAAGACAACTCAAGACATTCGTTTGGTACATGTCCTTCTTAGGACAGTTAAACTCACTTCCCCTAGTATCTCTATTGCTAGTTGTACCCTTCGCTAAATAGACATCTCATACGAACCATATATTCTTTATTACCACCAACTATCTTTAGATCTACATCCACCTAGTGATTCTACCATTACTACGACGATTAGGCAGTTAAGTAAACCTTCTCAAGACCGTACTTATCAACCGAATGTCAGAAATTAGTGCACCCTCATGTGCACAATCGAATGGATCTCTCAATACTTTTGCATTATCGATATGGATGACACGCGGTAAAAATGGTTCAGTAAATTCTTGGCTCCCTTATAATCCCTTTGTAGCATCACGAACCGTCGGCGCATACTTGATATCGAGTGCGCAATTTCTATAAATGATATAGACTCCAACTGAATATATGACGCACGATAAGGAATGAAATGAAATGGAATTTTTCTAACCGTTACATAGACTCTCGTAGATAAATACGGACGTCTCCGTATCGATCAGTGAGACTCTAAATAACTGGTCTGTGTCCCGTGACTCCTATGAACCTAGAGCTCTAATACCAACTTGTCATGACCATAGTTTACCAATCGTGAACCTGTAATGATGGCACCCAGTCTTCGCGACTAGGTAAGCCTAACATGATGCGGAATATACGAATTCATGAACAAAAGATAAGATAACAGCGGAATAGTGTAAATGAAATGTAATAAGTGCTGCTCAGAACATACACTTCTCCAAATACCACTAGGCCACATACTACCAAGGCCCGGAAACCCACGGGCAACACAGACTAAGAAAGAGTACAATTGTGGCTCTATACATCAAGAATGTCTATACAACAAGAATAAGGAAAATAACTGATATCACTAATGAGAATAGAAGGGATTCTCCGGATCCGCGGACGTAGCAGATCATACCTCAAGTCTCCTGAAAGTGCTGCTAAATCACTTGAAATGTGCCTGATCTGATGTACCTAGATCTGCACAACAAAAGTGTGCAGAAGAGTAGTATGAGTACACCACGGTGGTACTCAATAACTGCCAAGCCTAACCTCGATGGAGTAGTGACGAGGAAGGTCAGGGCCCTACCGAGAGATAATAACATAATGATAATAATAATACCGAGCAGTTCGAATAAGTATAAGACTGAAATAACAGCAACAAAGTAAATACTACAACCGTCTACAGTTAAGCTAACATGAGTAACAAACACAACCAAAAATATAAATCAACGAGTCCAGGATCTCCGGGAATTGAACCCACAGTCCCTCTCTATATCATCAACTCAGGATCTCCGGGAATCGAACTCGCAGTCCATACATCAGTATCTATGGGTCTCCGAGAATCAAACCCGCAGCCCTCGGATCTCCGGGAAATGAACCCAAGTCCGTATCTCAACATCTCGATATCTCAGGATCTTCGGAAATTGAACCTGCAGTCCGTATCTTAATAACTCAGGATATCCGAGAATTGGACCCGCAGTCCGTATCTCAGCAACTCCGGGTCTCCAGGAATCGAATAAGCAGCCCTATGATCTCTGGGAATTGAACCCGGAGTCCACAAACACAATCATTTAGAGGAAAAACACAGAGAAATATGAAATACATAAATACAATTTACACCAAAACCAGTATCAACAAGTTCCAGGAAGCTCAATTAAGGTAAGTAGGCACTTAGACAGATAATCCTATCTAACCAAGCTTCTCTAACTAATATCAGGTGAATATTACAATTGAGTCAATTAAATAACAAGAATATCACGATTTGAACAGTTCAAGTAAGGTGGTTTTCCAACAATCTGCGCATGTACACGCCTGTCACCTCGCGTACAAGGCATTTAAATCAACAAATAATATCCTAGGGGAGAAGCTTCCCCCACGCAAAGTTAGACAAGTCACTTACCTCAATTCCGGTACAAAACCGCTAAGAAACAACTCTCTTGCCATGAGTATCTGACTCCGAGTGGTCCGAATCTAGTCAAACCAATTACACAATGTAAATAACATCGCAAGTAACTAATTACAATGATAAAATTACAGCTACGGCGCGAAAGTGGGTGAAATGACCAAAATACCCCTGCCTCCATCAGCTCGAAATTGAAATATTTTTACGTTTTCAGTACCCTCATACTCTCACGAGTCTTACCATATAAAAATCTCCCAAATCGGGCCATAAATGGCCCCTCAAATCCAAAATTTAAAGTTTTTCTTCCAAGCCCTAATTTCTTACAATTTTGCTATGTTTTCATAAGTTTCAAGGATGATTCTTCAATAAAATCATGTATTTAGTTCATAGGACTTACATCTAATCACTTCTCGTCAAAACCCCTTCAATTCTCGTCCAAAAGCTCTCAAGAATGACAAAAAGTGGTGGAAAAATGGGTTTGGTTCGCGGATGAAATGTTTTAAAACATTCTGCCCAGGTATTTTGTTCACCTTTATCACGGGAAATGCTTCGCGATCGCGAAGAACAAATTTTCTGACTCAAAAATTACCATTCGTGATCGCGGGAAATGCCTCGCGATCACGGTGAACAACTTCCGGTTCCTCCGGATAGGCTTTAGTAAATGATCATAACTTTTTACACACAACTCCGAATGACAAATGGTTTGATGTTCTGGAATCTAGACACATAGGTCTATAACTTTCATTTGTTGATCATTTCCTGAATTGTTATACATTTCTAGATACAAGCTTCCAAATCCATTTATGTGTTTTAGAGATCCTTCTTGGACAGCCTATAGTGTAACATCCATAATGTTTTCTAAAAATTTCCAAATCAATATTTCTTTAGCTTTCTAAGAACTAGATATGATTCTCTACAACTTTAATTTTTGAGTAACCTCAAAATACCATGTAGATAAAAAGATATGATCTTCCGAAGTAGGACCTGCGCGACAGAAATTTCTTCTTCGCGATCGCGAAGCACTCTACGCGATCGCGATTCATTAGATTTTTTCTCAGATTTTGCTCACCGCGATCGTGACCAATTCCCCGCGATCGCGTAGAGCACTGCTGAAGCCAAAAACCAAAAGTTAAAAATGGTCTAGAAATGGTCCGAAACCACCCTGAAACTCACCCAAGGCCCGCAGGACCTCAACCAAAAGCACCAACACTTCCTATAACCTTATTCAAACTTGTTCCAATCATCAAAACACGTCCATAAACACAAAAATTATTAATTTACAACGGATTCAAGCCTAAATTTATCATATTCTTCCAAAACTCACATTCGATCCGAAACCCAACCAAATGACGTCCGAATGACCTGAAATTTTCCGGACAAGTCCAAAATCACCTAACGAAGCTATAGCAACTCTCAGAATTCCATTCCGACTGCCGAATCAAAATCTCACCTATCAAACGGAAATCGCCAAAATACTAATTTTGCCAATTCAAGCCTAAATTAGCTACTGGCTTCCAAAATACATTCTGAATATGCTTCCAACCCCGAAATCACCTAACGGAGCTAACGGAACCATCGGATTTCCATTATGAGGTCGTCTTCACACTACTCCAAGTAAGAGCCATTTTTCAATTGTTAACCTCTCATTTAGGGACTAAGTGTCCCAAAACACTCTGAATCTTAATACCGAACATCCCGGCAAACCAAAATAGCATAAATAAACTTAGGGGAAGCAGTTAATAGGGGTTCGGGGCATAAATTTTAAAAACGACCGGCTGGGTCATTATAGTAAATTATAAGGATCTAAATACTTTTAAACTACATAATGAAGTACAAATACACGAAAATTCATATAAACACAATTTCATATCATTTCTCCAATCAGCAGCTCATTACAACTTTAGGTCATAGTAGTGTACCTGGTTCAAAACCGATTGATGAGTCTAAAGTTTGGAAAAGAAGAATAGTCAGCAACCAACAACAACGACACAGCAACATCAGTGAAATGATTCAATCATAGCAAACAGCTACCAAAACTCCAAATATGAAACCCAGCAAATCAACCCAAGTAAAACTAGAGAACCCAGCAAAGTCGAGATGAATTAGTGAAGAAACGACCCACAAAAGTCCCCAGAAAAGCACTCAAGTTAATCAGCTGTTCTAATGTGTGAGACCCTTAGTTGTTAATGAATATCTCTCAATTTCAGAATTTTCGAACTCTTTTCTCTCAACCTCTTTTTATTTCAAAATCTCGACTCTTTTTCAGGCTTATTAGAAGCCTATTTATAGAGTTATTTTGGGGGGAATTTCAAATAAGTTAATTCTATTTCCCTCCCCTTATTCTTTTCAATTAATTACAGTATAGTCCATTAAAATTGTATCGAAATGCCCTAGAACCCCTGTTAGAAGGTTTTGGGCAGTTCTATTGGGTTCTATTAGGCAGGTTTTACCTAACTACCCTCACTTGCTAAGATTTATTACACAAATCCCTTTTAACTCTACCTAGTATACCCCTATTTATTCAAGTAATTTCAGAAATACCAAGCACTAAAGTCATTTTTATCCTTATAGGCTCTATTTAATCCACAATAATGCCATTTATCTTTCCCTTTTTACCCCTTGTATTTAATCATTATTACCCGACCTACCTTAGGTCTGACAGAACTAGGGTAACACTTATTTAACCAATATCCACTAATCAGACATGTCTTAAAACTTAACCAGTCTAGACCACACCCCTTTTCATTTATAACCACTTATAAAAAACATAGCCACTTATAAAAACATAGCCACTTATAAAAACGTAGCCACTATTAAAACATGACCACTATTTAGAACATGACCATTAAATCAAAACCCAGACTTAAATCACAAACGTAGCCATAAGATCTTTATGCTCATGACCCAAATAACATAAGCACTCAAAGGTTCAGAATGAACTCACATACAAATCAAGTTACAAATATAGCCAGATTCATGTTGTTTTGCACATATAGCCTTAATCACGAATCAATTTCTAATTAATCAAAACTCAGAGGAAAAATTTGATAATGGTTGAATTCCAACTAACTAAAACCCAATCGAGACAGAATATAACGAACAATCACATAAAACTGACTAATTAGCACATGATTCATGCGTAGTTAATATCAAAACCCTAAGAATACTTAGATAATTTTTAGGCATGTGTAAGATTCAGGACTCGCATGAACAAGTATGAATGAAAAGCAGAGATAAATTCATATTTTTAAGCATGCATAAGAAACAGGTTCAGATAAACGCAGTAGGCATGTAAAGAAACACTTTTTTCAGAACACATAACAAAGATGGAATACTTAGCTTTTTCAGACTTTTCTTTTTTCCTTTTTCCTTTTCTTTCTTTCTTTTCTTCTTTCTTTCTTCATCATTCTTTTCATTTTTCTTGGTTTGCTGAGTTTTGAAGACGGTTAGTCTTCTGAGTATTGGATCTTTTAAATGGGGCTTTGGGGTTCGATTTGAGTGTGTGGGGGTGGTCTGGAGACCTGGGGTAGTGTTTTGGAGGTGGGGTTTCTTTTTAGTACTCGCCAGACTAGGGTTCCGGCAAGTTGTTTTATAATATTTTACGATTTTGGGGGTTATTCGAGGGAAACCACCTAGATAGGGTGGTAGATCACCTCAAGACGGTTTGAGGGTGTTAATCTGGGACTTTGGTTCATACTTTGGGAGGTCGTCGGCTAGGGTTCCGGTGACCGGGATTTCAAGAACAAGGGAAGCCAATGCTTTTGGTCGGGGTTTATGGTGGTTTGGAGGTTATTTGGGTGGTGAGGAAGGTGTTTGAGGTTTGGCCTGAGCCGGAGACGAAGGCTGGAGGTGATTTTTCAGTGGTCTCCATGAGAGACGATGGAGAGGATGAACGTGACCTAGAGGCGGCTAGGGTTTCTTATGAATTGTATATGTGTGTGTAATGAATGTATGAAGGGGGGAAGTGAAATATATATCGATTATACACTTTTGATCCTTGGCCGTTGGATTGGACTGAATAAATGGCCAGGATCATTTGGCCTCAAAATGACACCGTCTATTTTAATGAGGTGTCTCACTAGGTCCATTAGATTAAGTGCTTGGACGGCTGAGATTAATTGTCTTAAACTGTGTCATTTCATTTAAATGGCATCTCAATCTCGTCTGTTTGATCAGTTGTATTGTGCACCTAGGATTAGTTTTAAATGCGACGTCGTTTAATTTATAAGGGAACCCCCTCATATGGTCCGTTGATCATTTGTATCAACGGCCTAGATTTAATTATTTATACGGCGTCGTTTGGTTTAGCATTGGGCAGACCGGTGAAAATGACCTGGGCATGGTCTGTATTTGTGTATTTGGGCTATGTATTTCATGTATTTAGCCCAAATTGATATTATACACTATATTGTTTTTGTATTTTTTGTTATTTTGAATTGTATTTATTTAATTTCTTGTATTTTCTTTTTTATTTTGTATATTTTATTTTATACTTGTTTTACATTTCTTTTACTTTTCATTTTTTGTATTTTTCTCTTATTTTTCCGATATTATTTGCATTTTTACTTTATTTTCTATTTTTTGTGATATTTTCTTAATTGATTTCTTTTGTATTTTCATTTTATTTTTATTTTCAAACAAAAAACACTGGTATTTCAACTAAATCACACGATTGCAAACAAAAAATCATTTTTGTATTATTTTATATATATATTGGAATTTAATTGCTTATGGCAAAAATCACGTGCTCACAATGAGAGTTTGCTACTGCAGTCTTTTCATCCTTTGTTTGCCTAGAATATTCAAATGAATGTTATGATGAGTAAAACGAAGATTGCCAATATGTGAACAACTGTCAAGGGAATAGAGGAAATCAATGCAACCAAAAATGGCGATCTCAAGGGAATTGGAATAATTAACAAGGTGGTGGAAATTGGAACAATAATAATCAACACCAAGGCAACAGAAATTGGAATGGGAGTAATCAAAGCAATTGGAGCAATCAAGGAAATAATAACGGCAATTGGAGTGGAAATAACAATAATTGGAACAATAACAATTGGAACAATTATGGTGGAAATCAAAGTTTTCAATGACCACCCATGTTTCAACATCCGAACATGCCACTTCCTTTTCCTCCTCAAGTTCCAAGTTTCTTCGGAAGTGATTTGGGTAGAATTGAGAATATGTTCGAACAAAAGATGAAAAAGAATCAAGATTCGGATGTGCAATTAGCTTCACATAATACTTCCATCCGCAACTTGGAGGTACAACTTGGACAAATTTCACAATCCCTAAATACTCGTCCAAAGGGTGCACTACCTAGTGACACGGTGGAATCCTAAGGGTGGGCAAAACAACCACGTAATGGCGGTGACCACAAGGAGTGGATGAGGCGGTGATGTGAATGCCTCAAGAGAGAATCAAGCCATAGTGGAGAAAGATGAGTTGCCTGGTTTTGACATGCCTACGGGGGTTGATGATGTTGCGGAGACAAGTGCAAGAAATGAAGTGAGATCTGACATTCAAGAGATCAGGGAGGAGACTGAAGAGAACGTGAACCTGTCTAAGGAACATGTTATAGATATGCCCAAGCCGGAAGTGCAAAAGGCCAAGGCACCCTTGCCTAGGCATCCTCCACCTTACCCCAAGTGGGTAGCTAAGGCCTAGAGTGATCACCAGTTCAAAAAGTTCATATACATGATGAAGGCTCTTACAATAAATGTCCCGCTAGTGGAAGCACTACAGCAAACACTGGGGTATGCCAAATTCATGAAAGAGATAGTCACGAAGAAGAGGTCAATGGATTGTGAGACAATACCTATGAAGCATCAAGTGAGCTTAATTGACACTCCATGGCTCAAAAGCATGAAGATCCCGGAGCATTCACTATCCCATGCACTATTGGAAGCGCCGATTTTGCAAAAGCCCTATGTGACTTGGGGGCAAGCATCAACTTAATGCCATATTCAGTGTTTAAAACTCTGGGAATTGGTCAATCACGAGCAACCTTGATGAGACTTCATATGGCAGACCAGTCAATGAAGAGACCGTTGGGAATAATTGCTGACGTCCTTGTTCGGGTAGATAAATTTATTTTGCCGGCTGATTTCGTCCGTCTTGATTGTGAGGTGGATTTTGAACTCCTAATAATTCTTGGAAGGCCTTTCCTAGCAACAGGGAAAGCTTTGGTTGATGTCGAGGTGGGAGAGATGACTTTCCGAGTTGGTGACGAAAAAGTAGTTTTCTCGGTATGAAAATCAATGAAGCAACCTAATAGCACCGAGGTGTGTTCCTTTGTTTACATTGTCACAATGGTTATAATGGATGATACGATTTCTATGAATGATGTAAACACGTGATTTTTGACCCTCCCCGAGATTTTCTATATTTTAAGCGTAAAATATTTAGTTTAGTTTTAATATAGCTACTTTAGCTAAATTTGACTCTTTTACTTTATTTTTACCTCAAAATGAAAAATAACAAAAATATGGTTTTATTAATGTTTCGTAGTCATTTTAAACTTGAAAAATACAAAAAATAGTACTTTATATTTTTATTTTTTTTATTAAAAACGAAAATTACAAAACAAAAAATAATATAATTAGTATTTGGTGGTAACTTTAATCTTGAAAAATATAAAAAAAATTAACTTTGTTTTAATTATTAGTCTTATAGTTATTTTGGTTACTTAGGATTAATTAAATAACGTCATTCTCGGTTCCGGGCGAAGAATAATATTCGGGTTCAAACTACCCGGTTTTATAATTTTCGGACATAACCCGTAATAACCCGACACTACACTAAGGGGGAGGGATGGGAGAATGATTAAAAAATAAAAAGAGAATAAAAAACAAAAAGAAAAGACAAAAAAATAGAAAGCAAGTCACGTGAGGGATGGGTCTTTAACATTTTTAAAGGGAAAGTGTTAAGATAGGAGAGGGGTGTGGATTTTTTAAGAGAAGAGGAGGGCAGCATATGGTCTCTACACGGCAAAAGAAAAGGAGAGGAAAGAGGCAAAAAACAAAAAAACACATGCAGACACTATAGAACAACACATGCACACACTACTCTTAAAGCATTTGAAAAAGGGATAAAAAAAAAAACAAAGAAGAGAGGAGATTCTTTTCTTAAGAAAGGAGAACGGGCAGCACAAGAAAGAGAGGAACAAGAACAAAAAATAGGACGAAGACTCTCCATTTTCTAACGGGAAACAAAAAGAGAAGAGAAGAGACATTCTCTTCTTCATTTTTGAAAGGAGAACGGGCAGCAAAGGGGGGGAAAACGTGAAGAGGACTGGTGCAAAGGGAGTATAAATAACAGAAAGAACAACCTTCAAAGGAGAACGGATTTTGTAGTGCAAGGCAAGGCGAGGAAAAAACGGAGAGAGGAGAAACTGCTGCGCAGCTTCGCTGAAGTGAGGACCTCCCCCTCGTCGAAGTCATCTTCTTCGTCGCCAGCCTCACGACCAGCTGTTGCTGCGTCGTTTCTCTTCGTCCAGCAACGACCAGCAACCCACGACCACTTCATCTCCTTCACCAGTCGAACGACTAGGAGCCAGCCCTATTTCCACCATCTTCCCCAGCGTTCCGGCGAGCTAGAGTTGCCGAGTCGAGGTCACTGTCTTGTGTCAAGTTCCGGTCAAGCGATCGTAATTTTGTTATGGACAATTCACTGTTGAAGAAATAAAAGGTCTGTTTCTCTTTTGTGTTCTTTGATTCATTATGTCAATATCTTAAATCCTATGATAGAGTTTTAGTTAAATGATAATATGAGATATTAAATTAGCTATGTTAAACTTAGCTTTCTGTTAAATGATAATGTGGGATATTAAATTAACTATGTTAAACTTAGCTTTCTGCTAATCTTTCTGACCAAGCGCATTGTTCAAATGTCATTTTAATATAGCATGTTATAATTTAGACAATATTTTAATGTAAGTTGATAAAAGCTAGGTGTTAGATAAATTTGAATAAGTTTTTTTTCGCTGGTTTGGACTTTCAGTGCATTTGTAGATTTTGGAAAATGTGGTCCCACTTGAATTGATTTAAATAACTTAAAATGCTTAGACCGCGGGATTGGTCGTTTAGTGAATTTTCACGACCTCCTTAAAATAATAACGCGTTAGTAGCTTTAAGCGCGTATTTAATAATTATATCTCCCCAAATACGAGTGTGCATTTCATGCAACTCAAATCCAAATCCAACAACGTTGAATAAGAATGTGTCGAGGATCCGGGTGCATTTCATGTGACGTGATTCGAAACATATTTTTAGGCAACATTCTCTTTCGTAAATAATAATAATAATAAAAGCGGTAAAAGGATATTAATTTGCATTAAGTATATAACTGTAAAAATCAGATAAATAAGCCGAATATGACAGTTAAGCGACCGTGCTAGAACCACGGAATTCGGGAATGCCTAACACCTTCTCCCGGGTTAATAGAATTCCTTATCCGGATTTCTGGTTCGCGGACCGTTAAATAGAGTCAAACCTTTCCTCAATTCGGGTTTCAAACCGGTGACTTGGGACACCATAAATCTCCCAAGTGGCGACTCCGAATCTCTCAATAAATGAATCCCGTTTTGGTTGTCCTTTAATTGGAAAAACTCTCTTTTATATTTTGCACCCTCGCGGGTGCGGTAAAAAAGAGGTGTGACAGCTCTGGCGACTCCGCTGGGGACTGAAACCCAGAACCACTGGTTCAGGGTTTAAGAATTCGAGCTTGGAATAATTGTTGTATTTGGCTTATTTATTATCCGATTTTATTATATGTTTGTATTAATGTGCAAAATGATATTTTTATCGCTTTGATATTTTTTGAACTGTACATATAAATTGTGCCGAAACCAATCTCCTCTCCGAGTCTTCTAAATCATGAAGAAGGGTGCACTTCGTGTGACTTCTTTTCTGTATAGTGTCTAATTCCCACTTTAGAACGAGGTTTGGATAAGTTGCAAAACCGGTGAAGCTTCAGTATTCCCGGGTTGTTGTCTCCTCCTCGGCTCGAGCTGTCCGCTCGGGTAAGCCAAGTCTAGAACAATAAACCCAGGTTTTTAAACCTAAAATAACAAAGCTTCATGCCGGATCCCTAGTAGGAACGTTTATTTGCATCATGTTGCATTTGACTTAGTGGACTCAACACAGGGGTTGGGTCCGTCTAGAACAGGTGACCTGAAATGAAAAGACCATCCTGCTGCATCCTGTTTGTTTTATGCATATATTTGCTTCAGACTTGCAGGCTAACCGTTTTTTTATATTGAGGAAAATGAAAAAAAAATAGTCTCAAAATAGTTTGTTTTTTTACTTACTTAAAAAGAAAAAAAACCCATTTTTTTTATATTGAGGAAAATAAAAAAAAAATAGTTTCAAAATAGTTTGTTTTTTTTACTTAAAAAGGAAAAAAAAACGTTTGTTGTAAAATAAAAAATATGTGATTTCAAAATAGTTTGTTTTTTTTAAATTTTAGATATCGAAATATTGTCGATTACTTGAAAAGAAAATTTGAAAAATAGGTAGAACAATTTTGTTGAAATAATTGGTCAAATAATCTGACCGAACTACGCAGGTTTGATTCTCGCCATTAGGTGGGATACGTAGGCAACCCTCATCGGGTCCAACCACCCCTTTTAAAAAATCAAAAAAAAATGTGTGTTTAATTTTGTCAATAAAATCAAAGTGATGCCGTTTTTGAAAATAGCCGAATGTTCCGAAAGGACGCCGGAAGGTTGTTTTTGCAAAAATAGCCACTTTGAATCATTTTTAATAATTTGCGGGTACAGCCTTGAAATATTCCATGTGGAAATGTTGAAAGGCCGTATTCGCAAAATCAAGATCGGGTTCACACCCCTTTTGCAAAAATAACCAAAAAATGTCAAATTTTTTATTTTTATTATAAATAAGTCAGGTGATGCTATTATTGCTTAAAATAAGCCGAATGTCCCTCAAAAGGACGCCGGAAGGCTGTTTTGCAAGAATAGCCACTTTGAGTCATTATAAATAATTTTTGGACACCTTAAAATAAGCTGAATGTCCCTCAAAAGGACGCCGGAAGGCCGTTTTTGCAAGAATAACTACTTTGAATTTTTAAATAATTTTGGACACAACCTTGAAATATTCCCTCGCGAAAATGTTGAAAGGCTGTATCCGCAAAATTAAGTTTGAGTCATCGCTCAACTTTTCAAAAAATATCCACTTTATCAAATAAGCCATTACATGGTCGGTCTTTGCATAAATAGCCATATTTTTGCATTTTAACTTCCTCAATCTTGTGTTGGCTTGTGTCGGTGCTGAACGATGCCCCATAGGCCCCAGGATAAAATTTTTGAATTTGCATCTTCTTAAATAAAATTTTGCAAAAAAGAGCCACTTTGTCTAAATAAGCCATTACATGGCCAATTTATGAAAAATAGTCTTGTGTTGGTTTATGGTGATGCCGAACGATGCCCCATGAGCCACAAGATAAAAAAAAAAAAAATTTCAAGTTTATCTTTCTTAAATAAATTTTGCAAAAATAGTCATTTTGTCAAATAAGCCATTATGTGGCCAATTTTGTAGAAATAGTCATAATTGACACCAAAAAATATTCTTATTCTTGTAGAAATCTCCTACACAAGTTTGTAGTTGGAGTCGGCTTCTATAATTTTCCTTCAAAGAAATAGAAAAAAAAAATTAAAAAAAATCAAATAAACATCTCTTTATTTCTTGCATTAATTTGCAAGAACTACGCTCGGTCTACAAAGGAAAAAAAAGAGGAAAAATGAAAAAACCACAAAAAGGGAAAAAGAAAAGAAAGATAGAAAAAAAAAGAAGAATGATCAATAAGCGGGACACCTTAATGCTGACATGCTGGCTTTGTTTTGTTGTGTCCATTTCCAGAAAGGTGGTTGGTTGTGGTTCTGAAATAACTCTTCCCCGTAAGACGAAGTCGGAGGACAATGGCAGATAATCTCAAGACTGAGTGGGTTGGTACAGGTACCCGACAACAACTGGTTGAACGGAACCACGGGTTAGTAGAGGAGGTCAAGATATTGAGACAACACGTGGCTGATATGTATCGGGCGTGGATGGATGGAAAAGCACCACCTCCGCCACCACCTAGCTTCTTGGACTCTGTCCTTACCCGTACCATGAACCCGATGCCAGATGATCTCCCGCACTCTCCATATATACCCGCCTATCACAACTTCTCCAGCCATTCGAGTAACTCAATTACTCGTCCCCCAACTATGTTTTCACAACGCTACTCCCGTCCCCAACACCACTACTCTCCCCGGGACAACCAAAATCGTACTTCACCTTCCAGGTACCTAGCTCCACAAAAGGCTTACCAACCCCCACGAACATACCGGAAACCCCCCGGGTCAGGTTTCAGGCCAAATAAGGCGTTTAGGGAGGAAAGGTTGCTGAAGCGAGAAAAGGCGCTCACCCCTATCGGAGAGTCCTATGCAAGTCTGTTTGAAAAGTTAAAACATGTCGGCCTGATTACGCCGCTCCCCGGATACACTCCCGATCCACGTGCAAGAAGCTTCGATCCTACTGCACGACGTGCATACCATTCCAATGTCAGAGGGCACGATATTGAGAGTTGCCGTACCTTGAAAAAGGAAATAGAAAGAATGATTCAAAAAGGGTGGTTGATTGTGGTCGATGATGATGACATGGGGCACACAAATCCCCTGGGGGGGGTACCGACTGGAGCTAAAAATGTTGAAGCAGTTGGCAGCCTTGGCAATATTGATGCAGAACTTAGTGGCTAAAATGTTGTGCTTGGAAATCGGGAAGATACTCCATCTTTCGGTCAGCTAGATGGAGCTTTGGTGGTTCGTTTTTGTGGTCATTTTTGTTGTCCGAGTTATTTTCAGGGTTTTCTTGTGGTCAAACCCTTTTGTCCTAGCAGCTTGCTTTGGTCTTGCCCAGTTTTGTTTCAGGGCTGTACTCTAGTTTGTTTTGCTTGTTTTGTCATTGAACCATTTCGTCATTAGTTTAATGAAGCTTTCGGTCTTTTGTTACTTCCGGTCATTTTATCTGTTTAGTTCTGTTTACCCTTTAGATTTGTCTTGTGCTCAAACGCCGAATCTAGTGACATGACATGCGCACACATAATTGTGGCTTAATTCTAAAAGTTAATCATGAAGCAATTGGAAGATGATCGGGTCATTTAAAGGAAATAAAAACAATTTGAGATTATTTGGATCCCGAGTCACGTGAAACCGGGGCAACTAAAAAGGAAACAGTTAAAGGCAAGCTGGCCAAATCGACGTGGGGTCATTCACAATAATGAAAATGAGAGTGTTGTCCAACCGTGCTTTAAAGATATGACGAATGTTAATTGTGTTGTTTACACTTGGCATGTTTTGAAGATTGGAATGACGAAGGCATTTTGTTCTGCTATCTAAACACTTTATCCATCGTCAACCCTTTGAGCCTTATTTTAAATTCTTTCATCCCCTCCTTCGGAATTAGTTGCAAAGACTAGAAACACAAGTTTGAAAGGCAAAAGAAGAAAGGGATAAAGAAAAGTAAAGAAAAAGAAAACAACAAAAAGAGATAAAGAAAAGGAACGAAAAAGAAAAGAAAAAAAAATGAAAAAATGATGAACAAAAAATGAAAAGAAGGAATTGGGAACTACGTTTGACCTGATTCCTTAAAGAGGATACGTAGGCGCTTCACAGCTCGGTCATAGTGTAAATAAAGAAATAAGAATCCCCAAGTAAAAAAATCGGGGCAAAGAAAAATTGTGTTTATTGTAAATAAATTTAGGTCCGAAGGTTGTAAATTTTGAACCCAAAATTGATTTTGTTTTGAGCCTTCAATACCCTTTCTTTCTAGCCCTATCCAAATCCCACATTACGGTCCAAAGAAAGACCTTCCGATCAGTCTTCAAAAGATGCCGCGTCAGGCGAGGGATAGAGTCCTATCATAATATAACACGTTGATTCTCAGCAGAAAAGACGTTGATTCTCAGCAGAAAGGAAATACGAGAGAGTCTTGGCAGTGACACCCCAATCCCCAGCTAAAAGTGATGCAAGTGAGAGAGTCTTACCGGTGAAAACCTTCACAGGCACCATAAGACGACGAAAGCCGAGAGAAAATCAAAATGAGAGAGGCTTGAAAGTGAAAACCCTTCGGGCACTACAAGTCGAATAAAGGTGATAATCAGATGGAAATCACGAGACATAAATCGTGAAAGGCAATTAACGACGAAGGATAGACCATATGTGCATGTCATGACCAGTGGAGTTGGTATTCGCGTTTGATAAGTTTTGTAGATATTTCTTGCTAGAGAGTCATTTTCTTTTCCTTTGTCTTCTATTTTGTTTCTTTTTATCTTTCTCATTTTTATCAAAAATTCCCCATCAAGGTCTGTCTAGTCAGAACAAGTGAGAAATGACTTCAAAACTTGCCACCAACTTTCCAATTATTATGCAAAGCAAGGAAATGCCATTGACGGCAGAGAAGTAGGGTGCGAAGAAGATTATTAAACTGGGGCAGAAAATTTTCTTTTCAGTTTGAAAATTTTCTGGAAGTCAATACCCACTTGGGGAAGAAGGAAAGTCTTAAGGGGAAATGGTCTTCGAACTAGTGTCATCCTCAACAACCTTCAAGAAGAGTGAAACACCAATTTTGAGGAAATGAAAATCTACCTGCAGTGTTATCTTCAGCAAGTTCCGAGGTGGTCGGACAACACAGAGTGGTAAACGAAGAAAGGAAATCTCATCTTCAACAAAATAACCCCCAGCAAGTTGAGAAACACAGAACGGGGAAGGGATAAATGGAAAAACCCATCCCCAGCATGAGTATCATCAAATAATAACATCCCCAGCAAGTTCCGATAATGAAACACAGAGCAGGGAAAGAGGAGGAGAACAATCCCCAGCAGGAGCACCACAACCAGCCACCACATTTTAAAACTAACCAATTTTTCTTTGATTTGAAACAGGGAAAAAAGGGGTTGTCAGCAGCAAAGCATGCCACGAAGAAGATTCTCAAACTGGGGCAGAAAATTTTCTCCTGTTGCGAAAATTTTCTCGAAACCAAATACTTGGTTAGGGAAAGAAGCTAGATAACGCGAGGAAATGATCTTTGAACCCGGTTATCCCAGCAGATTTGAAAGAAAGAAAACAACAAGCCGTGATAGATGAAATTATACCCCCAACAGACAGGACAAGACGAGGAAGCTTGCGTTCAGAAAGGCAAGAAGCCGGTATCACCCTCAGCAGTCCTCGGAAAATGAAACATTGATTTCGAGATTTCACCGGCAGCATTATATCCTACAAGTTTTTCAAGGGAGCGAAGCGCGAGCCCCGAAGGAGGTTTGGAAAGAGGAAGAAGGAAAAGGGATCCCCCGACAGGGCAATCCCCAGCCGATGACATTTCAATCCCCAGCGATTTCGTGAGATAGGTTTTGAAGGAAGTAGAAAAAGAGAAAATAAAGAAGATTTTCCCCAGCACCATTACCCCAGCAAGTAAGTAATTAGTTCCAAAGACATCCCCAGCAGTCAAGAGAAAAATAACACAACCCGGGAGGAAAGCAATTCCAAAACAAGGTAATTCGGAAGAAAGGATGGCCCAAGAAGCGATGCAGGAAGAAGAAAGTGGTGCAAGAAGCAAAGGAAGGCGACATGGATGGGATGGAGTTAGTAAGATGTTGTTGAAGTCAGGAGCCCGCCTGAAGAGAGGAATGGCGATTTATTTTCAAAAGATGTTGTTGAAGTCAGGAGCCCGCCTGAAGAGAGGAATGTCAATTTATTTTCAAAAGATGTTGTTGAAGTCAGGAGCCCGCCTGAAGAGAGGAATGGCGTTTATTTTCAAAAGATGTTGTTGAAGTCGGGAGCCCGCCCGAAGAGAGGAATGGCGATTTATTTTCAAAAGTTGATGATTGAAGTCAGGAGCCCGCCTGAAGAGAGGAATGGCGTTTATTTTCAAAAGATGTTGTTAAAGTCAGAAGCCCGCCAGAAAAGCAGAACGCCGTTTAATTTTCGGAGTTGATGATTGAAGTCAGGAGCCCGCCTGAAGAGAGGAATGGCGATTTATTTTCAAAAGATGTTGTTGAAGTCGGGAGCCCGCCTGAAGAGAGGAATGGCGATTTATTTTCAAAAGATGTTGTTGAAGTCAGGAGCCCGCCTGAAGAGAGGAATGGCGATTTATTTTCAAAAGATGTTGTTGAAGTCAGGAGCCCGCCTGAAGAGAGGAATGGCGATTTATTTTCAAAAGATGTTGTTGAAGTCAGTTTTCACCCCTAGGAGACGCACTTGGTTATTTAAATTTATCTTTAAGAGACACACTTCCTAAGCCTGGTTCATTTATATTTTATTTTAGCAGACACATTTGCTAGTCAAAGTTCTTGGTTTTACTCGTAGGAGACGCACATCCTAGTCTAGTCTTTAGCTTACTATCATTATTGCATCAGTAGTATCAGTGGTTTACAATTTTGCTAACAACTCACAACTCTTCCTAGTGCAAGCTGGGTAGGAAAGTTCGTTCGTTTTGTTTGTTCTGATTGTTGGATCCCGCCCGGAGAGCGGAGGGTTACAAAAAATATCCCCAGCATTCAATCCAGGTTAGAAGTAGCAGAAGCTACGGTCTGAGATGATCGAGAAAAGTTAGTCACAATAAAGAAAAAGAAATGAAAAAAGAAAAGAAGAAGCGAATCCAAAGTGCAGTTGTGGAGGAAAGATGTGGTTTGCTCAAGGCATGACCGAGGTCACAAGAGCTGCAAACCTGGTCCTAATCCAGAAAGCCGAAGAAGATTGAACTAGTACCTACAACTAGCAAGTATCAAGGTTCAAATTTAGAGTCCGCATGAAGCACCAACCAATGCTCAAGATCAAGCTTCAGAAGACTTATAGATAGGAATCTTGTAACTAGTAGTTGATAGGCTTAGTTAGTCTTTCTCATGTTTTGATTTTGATGTAATAGCAGGACCACGGACCGGAATTTTGATGGAACGGAACCTCGACGGAACGGCACCTCGACTGGCTCTCCACCTCGGTTACCCCTTCCTCACTCACTTTCGAACTACACGTGGCCTGATTCCTTTATAGCCAAGGATATGTAGGCAGCTCAGATACAGTGGCTCGGTCACATTCCTCTTCTTTTAGTTTAATCCCTCCCAATAAGGGTCAGGTCAAAAACACTTGTTTAGTCGTTCTTTGTCTGAAAACTCTTTGTGTTTTCAGTGTCAAAGAGGGGCAGCTGTAAACACGTGATTTTTGACCCTCCCCGAGATTTTCTATATTTTTAGCGTAAAATATTTAGTTTAGTTTTAATATAGCTATTTTAGTTAAATTTGACTCTTTTACTTTATTTTTACCTTAAAATGAAAAATAACAAAAATATGGTTTTATTAATGTTTCGTAGTCATTTTTAAACTTGAAAAATACAAAAAATAGTACTTTATATTTTTATCTTTTTTATAAAAACGAAAATAATAAAAACAAAAAATATAGTTTCATTAACATTTTGTAGTTACTTTAATTTTGAAAAATATAAAAAATAATTTTTGTTTTAATTATTAGTCTTATAGTTATTTTGCTTACGTAGTGATTAATTAATAACACCGTGTTCTCATTCTCGGTTCCAGGCAAAGAATAATATTCGGGTTCAAACTACCTGGTTTTATAATTTTCGGACCTAGCCCGTAATAATCCGAGTCCACCACACGGGGAACACGGACAAAATTACCCATACACACATGCACACACTATGGGGACAATAGGTAATGGGGGATGGGAATAAATTAGAAAATGACAAAAAGAAAGTAAAAAAACAAAAGAAAAAGACAAAAAAACAATATGGGACTAAATTTAAAAAAAATAAATAATATACAATACATAGAGATGTACTGTACGTCTTCTTCTAAAAAGAAGAACAAAACACAAGAAGCAAGGATTCTTAAAAACGGCAAAAGAAAAGGAAACAAAAGAGGCAAAACAAAAAGAGAGGCTAAGAACTCAAAAGAAAAGAAGAGAAAACAGAAAGGAGAACGGGCAGCAAAAAGAAAAAAAGGAACAAGAACAAAAATACTACAAGGATTTTCTCCATTTTCTAACGGAAAGAAAAAGATAAGGGAAAAGAAGAAACATTCTCTTCTTCAGAAAGAAGAGAGAACAAAGGGACGGGGAGCTCTAGTCGACATTCACTGTCCAAAGAGAAAAGAGCTCCAGTCCGTCACCTTCACTGTCCAAACGATCTCCGCTGCGACAGCAGCCCATTGTTCACCATCGACGACCAGTCCAATCCATCGGTGCTGCCTCATCGTCCGCCATTGACATCTCCATTCCGAGTTCAGTCCGTCGCTAACGCGCAGAAGACCACCACTTTCGTCTAGCAGCCATGAAGACTGCTTGAAATCTTCGCGAAACAGTCCGACGAAGCTGTTCGTTTTGCAGTCCGCTGCCCCATCCAGCTCCAGAAAACATCCCTTCTCCTCCACGAAACCTTCGTCATCGTCGTCACAAACAGACGCCATTTCGGCAGCCTCACGACCAGCTGTTGCTGCGTCGTTTCTCTTCGTCCAACAATGACCAGCAACCCACGACCACTTCATCTCCTTCACCAGTCGAACGACTAGGAGCCAGCCCTATTTCCACCATCTTCCCCAGCCTTCCGGCGAGCTAGAGTTGCCGAGTCGAGGTCACTGTCTTATGTCAAGTTCTGGTCAAGCGATCGTAATTTTGTTGTGGACGATTCATTGTCGAAGAAATAAAAGGTCTGTTTCTCTTTTGTGTTCTTTGATTCATTATGTCAATATCTTAAATCCTATGATAGAGTTTTAGTTAAATGATAATATGAGATATTAAATTAGCTATGTTAAACTTAGCTTTCTGTTAAATGATAATGTGGGATATTAAATTAACTATGTTAAACTTAGCTTTCTGCTAATCTTTCTGACCAAGCGCATTGTTCAAATGTCATTTTAATATAGCATGTTATAATTTAGACAATATTTTAATGTAAGTTGATAAAAGCTAGGTGTTAGATAAATTTGAATAAGTTTTTTTCGCTGGTTTGGACTTTCAGTGCATTTGTAGATTTTGGAAAATGTGGTCCCACTTGAATTGATTTAAATAACTTAAAATGCTTAGACCGCGGGATTGGTCGTTTAGTGAATTTTCACGACCTCCTTAAAATAATAACGCGTTAGTAGCTTTAAGCGCGTATTTAATAATTATATCTCCCCAAATACGAGTGTGCATTTCATGCAACTCAAATCCAAATCCAACAACGTTGAATAAGAATGTGTCGAGGATCCGGGTGCATTTCATGTGACGTGATTCGAAACATATTTTTAGGCAACATTCTCTTTCGTAAATAATAATAATAATAAAAGCGGTAAAAGGATATTAATTTGCATTAAGTATATAACTGTAAAAATCAGATAAATAAGCCGAATATGACAGTTAAGCGACCGTGCTAGAACCACTGGAATTCGGGAATGCCTAACACCTTCTCCCGGGTTAACAGAATTCCTTATCCGGATTTCTGGTTCGCGGACCGTTAAATAGAGTCAAACCTTTCCTCAATTCGGGTTTCAAACCGGTGACTTGGGACACCATAAATCTCCCAAGTGGCGACTCCGAATCTCTCAATAAATGAATCCCGTTTTGGTTGTCCTTTAATTGGAAAAACTCTCTTTTATATTTCGCGCCCGTGCGGGTGCGGTAAAAAAGAGGTGTGACAAATGATATTGAAGATCCACTTGTGTCCGCATCAATAATCTGTGAGGTGAATGATGATTCAAGTATGGTGATGTGTATTGATGCGTTGCATACCATGGAATTGTATGGTCCTAGTAGGTTGTTATTGGACCTTGATGAATGGGAAACTCCTCTAGTCAATCCAAAAATTGAAGCCCCTCCAATGTTAGGAATGAAACCAACTGAGCCACACATGTGTCTTCAAATTTGTGAAGCCAATGCTCTCTTAAAGGATGAAGCAAAAATGTATTTGAAACAAAAACAAGGGTTAGATGGTGTGATGCAGCAAGTGATACTATTTTCGACTCCCAATACCTTGTGGATTCCCCCAGATCATCCACTACCATCATCATAATTTTCACAAGCTCCTTGTTGTTGTAGCCCCCTTTGCCTTCTCTTCATCATGTTTACCCCTTCCATAGCATTGACTTGTCTTGGATTTTGTACTTGTTTCAATTGTGCCTTTGCTAATTAATTCATGGTTGTTGTAAGTTCAGCAATGGCTTGGCCGTGGTCATGTAACTCTTTGTGCAAGTGTATAACATTTGGATCGCCTTGAGGAAATTCGCCCGACTTTGCCATGCCGATGAAGTATCGGCCATCTTATCAAGTGTGTCACATGCTTCATTATAGCGGAGCTTCATGAAGTTGCCTCCCGCCAATTGGTTAAGAATTCATTGGTTTGTAGTGTTGATACCTCTATAGAAGGTTTGTTGGATCATAACATCATTCATGTCATTGTTCGGACACTCCTGTACCATGGTTCTAAGCCTCCCCCATATTTCATGCAATGGCTCTATCGGTTCTTGTTTTAAGGCTAAAATCTCATCACGGAGCGCCGCCATATGACTCGGGGAGAAGAACATGGTAATGAATTTGTCCGCCAATTTGTCCCATGTAGTAATTGAATGATTCGATAACCTCTCCAACCAATCGAGCGCTTTACCCAGAGGAGAGAATGGGAAAAGACTCAACCTTAGAGCATTTTCGGAAACATTGGTTTGATTACTTCCCCAACAAGTATCCACAAATCCCTTCAAGTGCTTGTATGTATTTTGATCGAAGGAACCCGTGAAATACCCTCATCGTTCAAAAAGCGTCAACATAGTATTTGTAATTTGGAAGTTCCCCGCCCGGATTCGGGGAGGAACTATTGCACTTACATAACCTTGGTTGGGAAGAACCCTTGGAGAAACTCTTGGTGGAGGCGGAGGAGGGTCTGGAATTGCATCATTAGGATTAGAATTTGCGTTTCTACCTCTCCTTGGTATTTGTGGTACCTGGAGTTCCTCTTGTTCTACATCATCAACCTCCTCCCCCGCGACCACGTTTTCAAGAGGGATATTCCCGTTCAAAGCCATTTGTACCTGTTGGTTTGACACTAATAAAGTTAGTAAAAAGAAGGAAAGAGAAGATAAACACTAAACTAGCAACACAAATAGTCGGAAACCGTAAGCCCCAGCAACGGTGCCAAAAAGTGATCATCGCGGACTCAACCCTTAGGAAGAGTGGGCGCTAACAACTTTTACCCGATAGTGGTTTTCGGGGTCAATTTCCTCAGGGAGCTCGATATTGGAATCAAGTGTTTGTGAAGACTAATAAAGTGTTGTAGCTTCTAATTTGACTTCTAAAATTTTTGATTTTCTTTGTTTATTAACTAATTATATTAACTACAATTATGAACTAGATTGTGCTAAATTGTAATTCTAAGGTGTATGCAATAAGAAGAAGACACTAGGATCGTAGAACTCGCCTAGGTGAATAATTAATGGATATATAATGCTAATGCAAGGATGATAGTTAAGGGAAAATTGGATAACCGTTGCACTTTAGTACTCTCTCTCACACCTCTCGGTAGAGAGAATGATTTTTCCCAATTAACTCTCTCGAGACCAATTGGGTAGGCTAATTTGCCCAAGCAACTTTAAGGTTCAAGTTAGGTAATTACTCTCTCGAGGTTTAACCCGTTACTTGGGACTACCATTCTCATGGGTCCATCCCAAATTCTTGTTGGGTTGATTGAGAGGTCATAGACTCTCTTTCTCAAGTAGAGTCAAAACCCACTAAGCTAAACTTAGTGTTTTCAACCACCAAATCCAAGTTAAAATATACAATCAACCCAAATACCAAACACCCAATATCATCCAAACATTAAGTAAAAATACCCATTAATTACCCACACTAGGGTTGAGCCACAACCCTAGCTAATGGGTTTAGCTAGACATGGAAATAGTAGAAAAAGAAGAAGTAATAGAAACAATTGATACAATAATGAACTAAAAATTTAATACACTTAAATCCACATTCAAAACTAAGGAACATAGCCCAAAATAGGCAAATAAATGTCGCCTCGTGCTCAGCTACTCGTGTAGTGTAAAAGAACTTAACCTAAAAAGTAAAATATTCTATTTTATACTACACAGGAAAAACTGGACAAAAATGCCTCTGAGGGTCTGTCGTGGACCACATGGAAATGACATGCGACCGCATTGGGTAAATGGCTTTCAATATTTGAGCTACTGGATTTTGGAACACGGACCGCCTAAAAATGCCACGCGGCCGCGTTGGTTGAGTCATGCGGACCGCGTGGAAATGATGCGCGGCCGCACAGTTGATTTTCCTTCAGTATTGTCTCTATGATCATTCATGTGGACCGCACTATTTTGGTATGCGGCCACGTGGGATTATGCCTTGTATTCTAAGCTTCTGTTTCTTCCTCATTGTGGACCGCGTAGACATGGATGCGGTCCGCATGTAATTATATCCAATCTTGCAGGTTCTCTGATCATTACCTGTGCTTCCGCGTCGCAAAATAGTGCGGACCGCAAAGGTTAACTTAAACTTGGTTATTTGCAGAATCCTCTTGTGCGGCCGCATGACAAAAGGTTGCGATCTGCACAGGTCATTTAACTCACATTTTAGTTCATCTCATGACGCTTGGCAGATTTCGTTCTTTCATGAGCCGATTTGTGATCTTTATTATCTAGTCGCTCAAACCTTCATCAAGCGCAACTTGTAAGCAATTTCAGGACTAATCTATCAATTTATGCACAAAGCTTAGGTAAGAAGGGGTATACATCATGTAAAAATCACAGTTATCAGCACGATGTTGAAGGTTGACGGGATTTGAAAAGAGAGATAGAAAGAATGATTCAGGATGGGATAAATGCGGTCCAGGACAGTGCCATCCAGAACATTGCACAGAATCTTTTACATGCACATAATGGGGCACATTTTGTGGGGAATATCCATGGCGACAGGGAGTATGAGAATCCTCTCGAAAACTCGTTGCATGAAGTCAATGATATTGAAGTTGGTGAAGGCCCCAACAATTTTGATGGGCTATTCAATGGCTAAGATGTCGAGTTTGGTGATTGGAAAGACACTTCATCTCCTCGTTAGCTAGAGTGGAGTCTTGGTGGTTTTGTTTTCTGTAGAGTATCTGGCGTGTCATACTTGCCTCTTGAGTATCTCCGAGCATCTCCTCTGCCGCCTTGTTATAAAGCTTTTCGAGAGAACCTAATTAGGACAAAACACGGGTAGGGGAAAAAGAGTACGACTCGGGGGGCGCTCTTCATAAATGGAATTTGTTGTCTCAAGGCCTGTCAGCTCTCATCTTTTCCTTCCATTGGAATGACTCTTTATCTGCTGCCACAGTGATTTTGTATGGTCCGTCCCAGTTGGTGCCCAGTTTTCCCTTACTTAGGTCTTTTGATGCTAGGGTTTTTGCTTTGAGGACGTAGTCACCCACTTTGAGTGATCGTATTTTGGCCTTCTTGTTGTATTATCTTTCGATTTGCTGCTTCTGGGCCATCATCCTTATGTGGGCCATTTCTCTTCTTTCCTCGGCCTCATCGAGGTCTTTAAGTCTATTTGAATCATTTTCCGCCCCGCTTGAGTGCGAATACCTAGGGCTTGGTTCGCATACTTTGATCGGTATGACGGCGCCAGTTCCGTATACCACTGAGTATGGCGTTTCTCCCGTGGATGATTTAGGCGTGGTTCTATGTGCCCATAGTACTTTTGGTAGTAGCTCGGGCCATAGCCTTTTGGCATCTTCGAGCTTCTTTTTCAGTATATTCAGTATCGTTTTGTTGGACGATTCTGCTTACCATTGGCTGTGGGGTGATACGGCATGGAGAGTATTATTTTGATATGCCATTTGTCAAAAAACTCGGTTGTTTTATGACAGATGAACTATCGCCCATTGTCGGAGGAGATTCCTTGGGGATGCCGAAGCGGCAGATGATATTCTTCCATATGAAGGCGATGACTTCCTATTCGCATATTTGGGCGTACGCACCTGCTTCTACCCACTTGGAAAAATAGTCAGTTAAAACTAATAGAAATCATCCCTTTCCTTATCTTGCCGGTAATGGGCCAACTATGTCCATTCCCCATTTGATGAAAGGCCACGAGGAAGTGACTGAGTGGAGAGGTTCTCTTGGTTAGTGTATCATGGGGCGAACTTCTGGCATCGTTCATATCGGCAGACGTACTCCATCGTATCTTTCTTCATAGTTTGTCAGTAGTAGCTGACCCGTATTAGATAGCGCACGAGGGTTGGTTTCCTGTATGGGCGCCGCAATGACTCTCGTGTACTTCCTCGAGTACCAATGTCGTTTGATTAGGACCTAGGCATTTGGCCAGGGTCCACCAAAGGCCCTCTTGTAGAGCTCGTGGTTTATCAAGCAATATCGGCCGGCCTGTACATGGATCTTCTTGGCTTCCTTTTTGTTAGGCGGGGGTGTACCTTCCTGCAAGTAGGACAAGAACTGGTTGCGCCAGTCCCAATTTAAATTTAACGAGAGTACCTTTATACGATTGACTGCCGAATGGATGAGGGTGACCATGTTTTCTTGGTCGAAGTTTTTGGTGGCTGTGGCCAGTTTTGCCAGGCCATCCGCCTTGGCATTCTATGCCCTAGGAACCTGCTCAAAGCAGCATTCATCGAGTTCGGACATTAACCTATGGATTTCCGCCTAGTACTTTTGTAATCTCTGTTCCTTGATTCGGAAAGTCCTAATGACTTAGTTTACCACGAGTTGGGAGTCACAACGGAGAACAATTTGGTGAGCTCCATACTTGGTGGCCAATTTTATAGCTACGATAACGGCTTTATATTCTACCTCATTAGTCATCTTGGGGCATCGTATGGACTAGCAAATTATTTCGCCCGTTGGGACTTCGAGGACAAGTCCCAGTCCAATCCTGAGACATTAGCGGCTCCGTCCGTGAAAAGAGCCCATAGGTTAGTATTGATCATGCCTCCTGCTCTGCCTCTGGTAGTATTTTGCATTGAAATCGTCCACGAAGTCAGCGAGGACCTGTGACATAATGGCGATTCTCGAGATGTACAAGATATCATGCTCGCTGAGCTCTATGGCCCATATGGTGAGTCTGCCTGATAATTCGGGCTTATGCAGTATGCTTCTCAAGGGGAACGTGGTCACCACTTTAATAGGGTGGCATTGGAAATAAGGTTTGAGCTTCCGTGAAGCTGTGACCAATGCGAGTGCTAATTTTTCAAGGTGTGGATACCGTGTTTCGGCGTACCTTTAGTCTCGCGGACCATTACTGCGCTCACGGTGACTTTTGACACATCCAGGTATACCAACAGCGGCTCGCCCGAGTCTGCTTTGACCAGTAGTGGGGTGAGAACAGGTACACCTTTAGTCCTCTCAAGGCTTCGACGCATTCTTCGTTCCCCGGAAATCCGTTGTCTTTTCTCAGTACATTGAAAATTTTGTGGCATTTGTCGGAGGATCATGAGATGAATCTCGATAGGGCGGCTATTCGGCCAGTTAGCTTTTACACCTTCTTTTTGCTGTTTAGTACTTCGGGTATCCCGTCTATTGCCTTGATTTGGTCTGGGTTGATCTCGATACCTTTTTTGCGATACAAGGAATCCTAGAAATTTCCTTGAGTCCACGCCCAAAGCACATTTCTCGGGATTCAGTTTCATCTTGTATCTCCCTAGTATTTCGAAGGCTTCTTTTAAGTGGTCGATGTGATCCTCTTTTCTCGTCGACTTCACCAGCATATCATCGATATAGTCTTCCATGGTCTTACCGAGCTGCTCTTTGAACATCTTGGTGACCAGTCTTTGGTAGGTAGCCCCTGCATTTTTGAGCCCGAAGGGCATCACGTTGTAGTAGTAGGTTCCTTGGTGGGTGATGAAGGTTGTCTTCTCCTGATCTTCCTCAGCCATCAAGATTTGATTGTAGGCGGAACATGCGTCTAGGAAACTCAACAGTTCGTGTCATGCGGTGGCATCGATCAACTGGTCTATGTGGGGAAGTGGGAATGAATCCTTCGAGCATGCTTTATTCTGGTCAATGAAATCCATGCACATCCTCCACTTCTCGTTCTTTTTAACCATGACAACGTTGGCGACCCACTGAGGGAACTTTGATTCCTTGATGGATCCGTTGGCCAGTAGTTTGTCTACTTCCTCGCTGACAGCTTCATTGATTGTGGCATTAAATTTCTTTCTTATCTGTCGTACCAACGGATGCAGCGGATCAATTTTCAGCTTCTGGGTGGCGATATCTTGCGAAATCCCTGGCATATCTGAATGGGAAAAGCAAACAGATCTGCATGGTTAGTTAGGAATTCATGATACTTACTTAGGTTGGTGATGCCATGGCCGATGTAGGCTTTCTTTGCTGGGTTGGTGTCGTCCAATTGGACTCGGTCGAGATTTTTGATTGTCGCTTTACATGCTTCCACGATGTCAGAATCTTGGATGGTGTCTGTCGTTGGGTTGGTTTTAGTTCTCGACATGGCTAATTGTTATGCCTCTGCGCTTGGCCCCCTTAGTTATTGGGTGTGGGCGCAGTCTTGCATTATTTTGTAGCACTCGTGTGCAGTGCGCAGCTCTCCTCTGATGCTGAATATTCCCCATGGGGTAGGGAATTTGACCACCTGGTAAAGGCTTGAAGGGACCGCTCGTATGACATGTATCCACGGGCGCCCTATGATGACTTTATATGCCATCTTCTGGTTCATTACGTGGAAAATTATTTCTAGCGTGACTCCTCCCGCAAGGACGGGCAGTGTTATTTCTTTGGACGTGCGTTCCACTGCATTGTTAAGATCGGTTAGCGTTATGCAGTGCGGTATTACCCTGTCCTCGAGTCCCAATTTTGTAAGGACCTTTGGGTGGATAATACATGCGCCCCTTCTATTATCGATCATGACTCTTTTGATATCAGCATCAATGATGCGTAGAGTAATAACCAAAGAATCATAGTGAGGGAAAGACAACCATCGACGTCGGACTTATCGAAGGTGATACTGCCTTCAAAGTCATAATACCGTTTGCGGGAGATGGTCCGCTTCAGCCTGTGAGTGTTGGCGAACTTGACGTGGTTGATTGTTGAGTCGTTGCCACCGCCGATGATCATATTTATTGTCCGCGTAGGGAAAGGCGGCCTTGGTGGCCCGTAGGATTGGTCTCATCCACGTACGAAGTTGATTTTTCCCTTGTTGTTGAGTAGCTCCTTCAGGTATCCTTGGTTCAGCATCCTTACCACCTCTTGCCATAGACCTATGCACTCTTCGATCTTGTGTCCTCATTCCTGATGAAACTCGCACATGACGTTTGATTTTCTCGTTGCGGGATCTGACTTAATTTTCTGAGGCCATTGCACCTTGGTTCCTAGCTTCTCTAGTGCGTACACTATTTCTGAAGGAGACACGCAAAAGTTATGTGTTGATAATAAGGGGGCAAATCTCTTTCGTTTTGGAGTGGGGCGACTTGTCGTTGTAATGCGTCCGTATGTCTGGGCAGTGGATGGGAGGATCTGATGTATGGTTATGTCGTTCTCTGTTGGAGTGCGGGCGGTGTTTTTGATGCCCCTTAAAACGCCGGTCTTTCCTTATTTCTGAGTGTATTGTTGTCAGCCATTGGGTTGGCCAGTTGGGATCGTCCTCATCCGCTCTTACTTCGGCACAATAAGCGTTATGGATTTCCTCCCATGTTGTAGGGGATACTTCATGAGGTGGTTCAGCAGGTTCTTAGTTGCTCTTGAGCCGTCTCTGCTTAGTCCGTTCTGGAAGGCAACGACTGCCATTCCTTCCGATACGTTTGGCAGGCTCATTCTCACCATGTTGAATCTGGCAAGGAAGCCCCTAAGCCCTTCACCTGTGATTTGTCTGATGGCGAAGATGTCGTTTACCCTTTCCTCCACCTTCATTGCACCCGCATGGGTAGTAACGAACTTATCCACCATTTCTTCAAATGTTGATATTGCCTTGGCAGCCAGCAGGGAGTACCATGTCAAGGCTCATTTGGTTAACGTCACGCCAAACTTTTCAGCAACACTGATGGTACCTGTTCTTTTGATAGATCATTGCCTTTCACGACAGTGACGTAATGGATAAGACGATCCTCGAGATAAGTAGTCTCGTCTTACACCCTCAAGTAGGGGGGCATCTTGAAGGTTTTTGGGATAGAGTAGGGGGCAGCTTCTTCGGAGTATGGCTGCTCTATGAACCTCTCCATGTCGCATTTTGATAGCAACTTAGGGGCTCCGACAATTTTTTTGACCCTCTCCAGGTGTTCCTTCATCTGGTTGCGGAGTGCTTTATTTTCGTTTTCCATTTCCTCCATCTTCTTCAGGATGGTGGTTAGCGTGCCATCACTGGTGTGCGCCTCGATAGGTTGGTTGTTTACTCGTGTTTCCTCCTGTTCGCCCATGGTAGTGGTGATACTTATCGCTAGTACTGACCTTATGCTGCCTTGGTGGTTTCTCTACCAAGCCACTTAAGGTGCTTGTCAGCCATTCTTCCAGTAGTTTTTTAACCACCGAGGGTACCTCCTTGACAGCAGATGGAAGCTCCTTTGTCATGCAAGATCGTTGGATCTTCGGAGGGGGAAGGTGAGATCTCTGCACCTGGTGCGGTGCTTGGGGTTGTGTTGATAATAGAGTCGTTGTTGACCGCATTGAGAGGACCAAGAAGGTTGGTTATGATCCCCATTATTACTTTGGATCTGGTGTCATTTAAGCTATTTTTGCTTTTCGTGCGATATAGAGAGAGATGGTTGGCTGATCTCTAGTTGAATACTATGATTTTGATTCTCGAAATCCCCACAGACGACGCTAAATTGTTTAGCTCAAAAGTTAGATATTACTTTATAAGCTTAAAACAATAAAAAAGATAGAAAAAATGGTAAATCGTAATCAAATATAGTAAACCTAGATGTGAGATCAATATAGTTATAATATAGAAAATGTTGCGAAATGACGAACTTTTAGAATAATTGCTTATCAAAGTTAAGAAAATAGAGAGAGAATGAGAGAGTTGTATTATCAGATAATAACAGTGATGCATTTACAATGGGGAGGCCCCCTTTATAAAGGAAAGGGCCTCCTTTAAATAATAAGAAAAATATTAGAGCATAGTCGACGTCCTCTTAACGGGGACGCCTAATCGTGAGTGATGTCGTCCACATCCTTATGTCTAAACTATACCCCTGTTATAAGCAGTATATGAGAGGGGTCATACCCTTGTGAGCACTTGATTTTTGCCCTGAGCAATTAAATACCAATATATATATATATATATATATATATATATAATAATACAAAAATGATTTTTGGTTTGCAATTGTGTGATTTAGTTGAAATACATGTGTTTTGTTTAAAAATAAAATTGAAATGAAAATTAAAAAAAGAAATCAGTTGGAAAATATAATAAAAATATTAAAATTCAGAAAAATCAAGTAAAATGCAAAATACCGAAAAATAAAAGAAAAATGGCAAAAAAGAATTCCGAAAAATTAAGGAGAAAATAGGAAAATAAAGGAAATATAGTAGTTAATAAATGCAAAAGAAAATACAAAATACAAAAAAGAAAATACAAGAAATAAATAAAAATACAAATCAAAATACAAAATACAATATAGTTTGGGCTAAATACATAAGATAATACATATATATACCAAGCCCAAACACACTAGGCCCAAAAATAAGCCTGGTCTACCCAGGCTCTTAACCAAACGACGTCGTACAATCAAATAAATCACAACCGTTGATGAATTGAATCAAACAGACCAGATGAGGCGGTTACTTTATAAGTCAAACGACGTCGTGTATAGAATTAATTTTGGCCGTGCAATGCGATTGATCAAACGAAGAAGACCAATGACTCATTAAAACCAAACGACGTAGTATAGGAAAAATGATCCTAGTCATCCAAGCTAACAATTTAACGGACCTAAGGAGGTCCTTCAACAACGTTTCAAAGGCAAAGCATCCTGGCCATTGATCTTGATTAATCCAATGGCCAGGAATCAACGAGACACGACAGGTATATATAACTAGTCTACCGTTCAATTTCATATCATTATACACATATACAACCTGTAAAAACCCTAGACGCCTCTGAGACCATTGTCTTCCTCCTGCAGTCTCTCATGGAGACGGCCGGCAAACCATGCCTCAACCGTCTTCTCCGGCTCAGGCAAGCCTCATACACATTCTCCCCCATCCACAAACCTTTCAAGCCACCATAAAACCCCACCAAAACTAAAAGACTCCCCTATTCTTGAAACCCCGGTCGCCGGAACCCTAGCCGGCAAACTCACCAAGTATTAACCAAGGTCAAAAATTTACACCCTACAACCATTTTGAGGTGATGTATCACCCTATATGGGTGGTTAGCCTCGAATCTCCCTTGAACGTCTCGAATATCAGAAAAACACTCGCCGGAACCCTACTCCGGTGAGTACCAAAGTTAAACCCTACCCCCAAAATACTATACCAAGTCTCTTACTAACCCCATATACACCAAAATCAAATCAAAAGCCCCATCTGAAAGATCCAGTACTCAGAAGACCAAACGTCTTCAGAGTTCTGAAGATTTATAAAATATTAAAAGAATAAAAGGAAGAAAAGAAAGAAAGAAGAAAGAAAGAAGAAAAGAAAGAAAAGAAAAGCCCGAAAAAAAAGCTAAGTTCCCATATCTGTTTCTATTTCTTGGTTTGTTGTTCTGAAAATGTTTCTTGGCATGTCTTATGTTTGCCTGAACTTGTTTCTTCTGCATGCTTAAAGAATAAGAAATCTATCTTTGCTTTTGTGAGTCTTGAATCTTACACATGCCTAAGTTTTCTAAGTGTTCTTAGGATTTTTAGTGTTAACCACGCATGAATCATGTGTTAATAAGTCTGTTTATGTGTTTGGTCATCATGCTCTATCTATATTGAGTTTTGGTTAGTTGGAATTCAACCATTACCAAACTTCTCCTCAGAGTTCTGATTAATTGAAAATTAATTCATGATTAAGGCTATATGTGTAAAATAACATAAAACTGGCTATATTTGTAACTTGATTCATATGTGTGTTCATTATGAACCTTTGAATGCTTTTTGTGATTTGGGTCATGAGTATAAAGGTCTTGTGGCTACTTCTGAATGTTAAGTCTGTTTGTTGAGTGGTTGTACTTCTATTAAGTGTCTATGTTAATTAAGTGGTTGTACTTCTATTAAGAGGTTATGTTTTTAATAAGGGACTATGTTTTAAACAATGGCCATATTCTCATAAATGTTATTTCTGATAAGTGTTGGCTAATAATGAAAAGGGTTGGGGTCTAAAACTGGCTAAATCTTAAAGCATTTCTAATTAGGGGTTACTTATTAATTAAACACTTACCCTAATTCTGCCAGACCTTCGGCAGGTCGGGTAATATGAAATAAATACAAAGGGTAAAGATCTCCTCTTGATGTCATTGGTGACATCAAACTACCTTATCTTGATGCCATGTGTGACATCAAAGGAGGAAGTTTCCTCCTAGCATCTATACCAACTCTTTCCACCAACTCTTCCAATTGGCATGCCATTGTTGACTAAACATAAACCAACATTTTAGAAAGTAACTCGACGACAGTCGAAGTCACGTATATGGCCAAGGCCATCGCCAACGTGTAAATGGCTAAGGCCACCATCGCCAATAAGTCGAACCAGCTCGACTACGACAAATGAAGTAACTCGACCACAGTCGAAGTCACGTATATGTCCAAGGCCATATCCAACGTGTAAATGGATAAGGCCACCGTCGCCAATAAGTTGACCCAGCTCGACTACGATAAATGAAGTAACTCGACAATAGTCGAAGTCACATATATGGCCAAGGCCATCTCCAACGTGTAAATGGCTAAGGCCACCGTCACCGATAAGTCAACTCAGCTCGACTACAACAAATGAAGTAACTCGATGACAGTCGAGGTTACGTATATGGCCGAGGCTGCTCCAAACATACAAAAGGCTAAGACATCGTTGTCAGTAATTCGACCTAGTTCGACTACAACAAATGAGCAACTCGACGACAGTCAAAGTTACATACATGGCTAAGGCCATCAACAATATTACGGCTAAGGCACGCAAAAGTTATGTGTTGATAATAAGGGGGCATACCTCTTTCGTTTCGGAGTGGGCGACTTGTCGTTATAATGCATCCGTATGTCTGGGCATTGGATGGGAGGATCTAATATATGGTTGATGTCGTTCTCTGTTGGAGTGTGGGTGGTGTTTTTGATGCCCCTTAAAACGCCGGTCTTTCCTTATTTCTGAGTGTATTGTTGTCAGCCGTTGGGTTGGCCCATTGAGATTGTCCTCGTTCGCTCATACTTCGGTGTAATAAGCGTTATAGACTTCCTCCCATGTCGTAGGGGGATACTTCATGAGGTGGTTCAGCAGGTTCTTAGTTGCTCTTGAACTGTCTCTACTTAGTCCGTTCTAGAAGGCGGCGACTGCCATTCTTTCCGATACGTTCGGCAGGATCATTCTCACCATGTTGAATCTGGCGAGGAAGTCCCTAAGCCCTTCACCTGTGATTTGTCTGATGGCGAAGATGTCGTTGTCCCTCTCCTCCACCTTCTTTGCACCCGCATGGGTAGTAACGAACTTATCCGCAATTTCTTCAAACGTTGATATTGCCTTGGCAGGCAGCTGGGAGTACCATGTCAAGGCTCATCCGGTTAATGTCTCGCCAAACGTTTTCAGCAACACTGATGGTACCTGTTCTTTTGATAGGTCACTTTCTTTCACGACAGTGACATAATGGATCAGACGATCCTCGAGATAAGTAGTCCCATCGTACACCCTCAAGTAGTGGGTCATCTTGAAGGTTTTTGGGATAGAGTAGGGGGCAACTTCTTCGGAGTATGGCTGCTCTATGAACCTTCCCATGTCGCGTATTGGTAGCAACTTAGGGGCTCCGGGAATTTTGTCGACCCTCTCCAGGTGTTCCTTCATCTGGTCGCGGAGTGCTTTATTTTCGTTTTCCATTTCCTCCATCTTCTTCAAGATGGCGGTTAGTGTGCCATCACTGGTGTGAGCCTCGATGGGTTGGTTGTTTACTCGTGTTTCCTCCTGTTCACTCATGGTAGTGGTGATACTTATCGTTGGTACTAACCTTATGTTACCTTGGTGGTTTCTCTACCAAGCCACTTAAGGTGCTTGTCAGCCATTCTTCCAGTAGTTTTTTGACCACCGAGAGTACCTCCTTGACAGAAGCTCCTTTGTCATGCTAGATCGTTGGATCTTCGGATGGGGTATGTGAGATCTCTGCACCTGGTGCGATGCCGGGGGTTGTGTTGATAATAGAGTCGTTGCTGACCTCATTGAGAGGACCAAGAAGGTTGGTTATGATCCCCATTATTGCTTTGGATCTGGTGTCATTTCAGCTATTTTTGCTTTTCGTGCGATGTAGAAAGAGATGGTTTTCGAATCTCTAGGTGAATACTATGATTTTGATTCTCGAAATCCCCACAGATGATGCTAAATTGTTTGGCTTAAAAGTTAGATGCTACTTTATAAGCTTAAAACAATCAAAAAGATAGAAAAATAATAAATCGTAATCAAATATAGTAAACCTAGATATGAGATCAATATAGTTATGATATAGAAAATGTTGCGAAATGACGAACTTTAAGAACAATTGCTTATCAAAGTTAAGAAAATAGAGAGAGAATGAGAGAGTTCATTATCAGATAATAACACTGATGCCTTTACAATGGGAAGGCCCCCTTCATAAAGGATGGGGCCTCCTTTAAAATAATAATAAAAATATTAGAGCATAGTCGACGTCCTCTTAATGGGGACGCCTAAACGTGAGTGATGTCGTCCACATCCTTACGTCTAAACTATACCCTTGTTATAAGGAGTATATGAGAGGGGTCATACCCTTGTGAGCATGTGATTTTTGTCCTGAGCAATTAAATTCTAATATATATATATATATATATATATATATATATACAAAAATAATTTTTGATTTGTAATTATGTGATTTAGTTGAAATACCTGTGTTTTGTTTAAAAATAAAATTGAAATGAAAGTTACAAAAAGAAATCAGTTGGAAAATATCATAAAAATGTTAATATTCAGAAAAATCAAATAAAATGCAATATACCGGAAAATAAAAGAAAAATGGCAAAAACAATACCAAAAAATTAAGGAGAAAATAGGAAAATAAAGGAAATATAGTAGCTGAAAATAAATGCAAAAGAAAAATAAAAAATACAAAAAAGAAAATACAAGAAATAAATAAAAATACAAATCAAAATACAAAATACAATATAGTTTGAGCTAAATACATAAGATAATACATATATATACCAAGCCCAAACACACTAGGCCCAAAAATAAGCCTGGTCTGCCCAGGCTCATAACCAAACGACATCGTACAATCAAATAAATCACAACCGTTAGTGAATTAAATCAAACGGACCAGATGAGGCAGTTACTTTATAAGTCTAACGACGTCGTGTATAGAATTAATCTTGGCCATTCAATGCGATTGATCAAACGGACAAGACCAATGACTCATTAAAACCAAACGACGTAGTATAGGAAAAATGATCCTAGCCGTCCAAGCTAACAATCTAACGGACCTAAGGAGGTCCTTCAACAACGTTTCAAAGGCAAAGGATCCTGGCCATTGATCTTGATTAATCCAATGGCCAGGAATCAACAAGACACGACTGGTATATATTACCAGTCTACCGTTCAATTTCATATCATTATACACATATACAACCTGTAAAAACCCTAGCCGCCTCTGAGACCATTGTCTTCCTCCTCTAGTCTCTCATGGAGACGGCCGGCAAACCATGCCTCAGCCGTCTTCTCCGGCTCAGGCATGCCTCAAACACTCTCTCCCCCATCCAGAAACCTTTCAAGCCACCATAAAACCCCACCAAAACCAAAAGACTCCCCTATTCTTGAAACCTCGGTCGCCGGAACCCTAGCCGACGACCTCACCAAGTATAAACCAAGGTAAAAAATTAACACCCTAGAACCATTTTGAGGTGATCTATCACCTTATATGGGTGGTTAGCCTCGAATCTCCCTTGAACGCCTCGAATATCAGAAAAATACTCGCCGGAACCCTACTCCGGCGAGTACCAAAATTAAACCCTACCCCCAAAATACTATACCAAGTCTCTTACCACCCCTCATATACACCAAAATCAAATCAAAAGCCCCATCTGAAAGATCCAGTACTCAGAAGACCAAACGTCTTCAAAGTTCTAAAGATTTATAAAAAATGAAAAGAAAAAAGGAAGAAAAGAAAGAAAGAAGAAAGAAAGAAGAAAGAAAGAAGAAAAGAAAGAAAATAAAAGGGAAAGAAAAGCCCGAAAAAAAAAAGCTAAGTTCCCATCTCTGTTTCTATTTCTTGGTTTGCTGTTGTGAAAATGTTTCTTGGCATGTCTTTTATGTTTGCATGAACTTGTTTCTTCTGCATGCTTAAAGAAGAATAAATCTATCTTTGCTTATGTAAGTCTTGAATCTTACTGTTTTCTAAGTGTTCTTAGGGTTTTTGGTGTTAACCACGCTTGAATCATGTGTTAATAAGTGTGTTTATGTGTTTGATCATTATGCTCTGTCTAGATTGAGTTTCGGTTAGTTGGAATTCAACCATTATCAAACTTTTTCTCTGAGTTCTTAATTGAAAATTAATTCGTGATTAAGGCTATATGTGCAAAATAACATAAAACTGGTTATAATTGTAACTTGATTTGTATGTGAGTTCATTCTGAACCTTTAAATGCTTTTTGTGATTTGGGTCATGAGTGTAAAGGTCTTGTGGCTACTTCTGAAAGTTAAGTCTGTTTGTTGAGTAGCTGTACTTCTATTAAGTGGCTATGTTAATGATGTAGTTAGATATAAATCAGTAATTAGACATGGTTTATCACCTAATTAAAAACTAAAATTGGCTAAAACACAATTAATACACTTAGACTTATAATTATTCTGAAATTGGACATGTAATATTATACTTAGACATTTTCGTCAATCAAGTTCTGAATCAGCATTAATTAATTTGGAAAGCATGAGTATTAGGATCTTAAATCGTAATTACTGTTATATCACTGCTGAAGCTAGTTTAGCTATAGAACTCACATTAAGTTGTGACGATATGGTGACCTTAAATTGGTTGTAATAACAGTGATAATTCAAGCATGACTAAGAATATTGTTTTTAGTTTAATGACAGAAAAAATGATTCTGTAAATAACGTCTCAATTGATGGATAGTTAGTAGATTCATATTCTGTTAATCCAGTAATTAAATAGTAACAAGTAAAAAAAAACTAGTGTTGACATCTTAGTTAATTGATAATAACAAAAACTGTAATGATCAAATGTATTTGTATTCCATTATTCAAAAATAATTAATTGTTAAATATTTGTTCATAGTATCGTGGTTTAAATGTTGACATGTTTCAATTCCATTTTAAACTCTAGTAACTTGGGCCTCACCGAAACCAGGATTATCCAGCTGCACTTGGGCGCAATAATATGAGGAGGCCTGGATTTCAGGCCCAATAGCATATAAAAGGGGCCTGAATCCCATTAAAGGACAATACAAATAATGATATAAAATCTGAAACATTTATATATCTTGAGGAAAGAACAAAAAATAGAAAATATAGTATACTTAGGAAAAACCTTAAATAAAAACGTAGACGAGCCTCGCTAAATCACAAAAACATAGTTGCGAGGCCCTCCATAATTTCTTATGAAAACGTTAGAAATTGGAAAGACGTTTAGCAAATTTCATGGTCTCTCCCAGAATTAACAAGACGTAGACATCGTAAAGCACGATTTATGAATATACATTCCTAATACGAGTGCACATTTATGTGACTCAAATCTCAAATCCCGGCGAAGCTGAAATGCACTAAAGTCAGAGGCGTACTGGTTGCGGTGTGACTCGAAATGCATTTTCGTGACGTCGCAAGTCTTTAAAAATAACAATAAAGCGGGACGTCAAAAACATTTGTAAAATTGAAGCATATAAAGAAATCAGATAAGACAAATACAACAGTTGAGCGACTGTGCTGAAACCACATAATCCGGGAGTGCCTAACACCTTCTCCCGAGTTAACAGAATTCCTTATCCGGATTTTTTGTTGCGCGGACTGTTAAACAGAGTCAACTTCCTCGGATTCGGGAATAACCGGTGACTTGGGACACCATTATTTTCCAAGTGGCGACTCTGAAATTTTAAATAAAATCACGAACCGATTGTCCTTAAATTGGAAAAACTCCTTCCCTGTTATTATTATTATATCCCTTCCTAGGGTATATTAGTAAATAGCAGGGTATACTTATTTTTAATAAAAGTAGTAAAAAAGGGAGGTGTGACAACCCTCTTATTGTAGAGACGTGAAGGGTCATATTTGGCTCCATACATTGTACTTCCTCTGGTTCATAATAAGTGTCCAATTTACTTTTAGCATGCCCAATAAGAAAATATTAAATTCTATACAAAAATACCTATTATGACTAAACTACCCCTAATTAAATATTTAATGTGAGGAGAAAGAATTTTTTTTTTAGGGATATGTACATAGAGTTTATTTTGAAAAAATAAATTGATTTTTTTTATTACATAACTGAATACTTATTTTGAACCAAAATGAAAAAGTAAATTGGATACTAATTGTGATGCAGATGGAGTAATATTCTTTCATATAATGTGCAGTAAACTAATCAGTGATATTCATAAATTTATGAAAGCTGGTAACTGAATTCTACTTAAAAAAGCAAAGCTGGTAACTGAATTCTATTTTAAAAAGATTTATTTTTCCACAAAAGAATATATGAAACCAAACTCAAGGCCGCGTGGACCCGACAACATCAACAAATCATTTAAGCAATCTGATTCGCCAGATATATGAAACTGTAATATAGCATGATTAATTAACAGTACCACCGTTAAAAGTATAACTGCACCAATATTTACCTGTTTTCACTCAGTATCTCTCTTTCTTCTTCTTTAAAATAAGAAAATTACTCCATTTAACTTATAGATCTCGATTCGAGTGACCACTTAAAAATTCTATTTTTCTTTTGCATAATTTAAAAAATTATGGAGGAACAAATAGAATTCTCAATTAAGAATATCTCAAGTTACACCCTTAAAAATGAAAATTTTTTGGTATAAAATCTTTAATGGATAATATATATATATATATATATATAGAATATATGAAACCAAACTCAAGGCCGCGTGGACCCGACAACATCAACAAATCATTTAAGCAATCTGATTCGCCAGATATATGAAACTGTAATATAGCATGATTAATTAACAGTACCACCGTTAAAAGTATAACTGCACCAATATTTACCTGTTTTCACTCAGTATCTCTCTTTCTTCTTCTTTAAAATAAGAAAATTACTCCATTTAACTTATAGATCTCGATTCGAGTGACCACTTAAAAATTCTATTTTTCTTTTGCATAATTTAAAAAATTATGGAGGAACAAATAGAATTCTCAATTAAGAATATCTCAAGTTACACCCTTAAAAATGAAAAATTTTATGGTATAAAATCTTTTAATTGGATAATATATATATATATATATATAGATATATATATATATATATATATATATATATATATACACATACAAGAGAAAAGAATCCTGGCCACGCCGTCAACTTCCTTCATCCTTCAGTCTCTTTCGTCACAACCATTATATTACCTTTCTCTCTCTCTTGAGATCTTTTTAAAGGGCCGACCTAACTTCTTCACTTTTTATTTATTTTAAATTCTGATCAATTCAACGGTAACTAATTCATATTTTTTGCTGTATCAAATGTGTGTATAAAGTGTGCGAAATCAAGAAAAAAGTAAAACAGAAGTATATATAAGAAATGGAGAATGGAGAAGTAGAGAACAGAGGAGTTTCCTCGTCGGAAACCGTCAACGGCAGCGAAGATGTATTTAGTTCTAAAGAATCCGATGCTTCCTCTGCCGATCATCTTGTTATGATGGTCCATGGTATTCTCGGAAGGTATTAGCACAATTGTGGATATATATATATATATATATATATAGTGCGTTAGTATCAATATATATATATATATATATATATATATATAGTGCGTTAGTATCATCTTTTTTTCGCTTTTGATTCTCGAATTATAGTGAAATTAGAAGAAAATTGGAGAATTTAATTTAGCTTTTTGAGAAATTATTCTTAGGCCTTATCTCCTGTTCGATGATGATTTCATGCATTTTTGACATTTGTTGTCTTAGAGGTTACTGCTTGTTTAATTTGCAGTATTCATGTAATTTTTTCTTTAAGACATCCCGTAAAGCAGTTTTTTTTCTTTTTAATCTAGTATACTAGCATTTTAAGCTTCTGAATTTGGAGCTATTTCAATTGCTTCATTCTTTGGGGGGATTTTGGACCTATTTTGTACTCATATTATGGATATTGCCTCCTTCATATATAGTGTTGCGCTCTAGCCAGATCACAAGAATTTCCATTGCTTGGAGATGAGAAAATGTGAATTATAAATCTGATGTTACTAACACATAGAAGAAAGTTGCTTCTGATCTACTCTGATTTGATTCTTCCGTCCGTAATTCAATTAAGATCTTTGGTATGAAGGAAAATGTTATTGCCGGGAATATTTTCTTGGAAAATGTTTTCCAGTGTTTGATTGGTTAGTGAAAAATATTTCTTAAAGATTAATCATATTGTCAACAACTTGGATATTGGTTCTGCATTGAAACTATTGAGTGTTATAAACTTTGGATATTGCTTATAAAATTATTATTTTTCTACTACGACAGTGCCTCAGACTGTAAGTTTGGTGCTCAGCAGTTTGTTCGGAATCTTCCTGACAAAGTTTTTGTTCATTGTAAGTACATACATTGAGTGGCATTTCTAACTGAAACTTGTTTGTGTTTCAGCAGCTAGTTCTGCATGTTGCGTTTTCTCCACCCTCTAATCCTCCTCTCTTAGGATTAGGTTGCTATTGCTGTAAATAAAAAATATGCTTCTATTCTTGCTTGCTATGTTGATAGACAAGGTAAGTAGGGTTTCACTTACTTTATCTTCATTTTCTCTAGAGAGGCGCTTAATCTGTTCTTTTCTTTCCACACTCCGCCTCTTATGCTATGTAATTTCCCGTTCCACAGCATTATTTATGAATGACATAATACAGATTAGACTAAAGGACTATATTTCTAATTTATTCCATTATGTTCTGTTCCAGCAATTTTCGACTATGAGATTGTTGTTTTAGTAGACCAAGTGAATTTAGTTGGCTTTCTTGAGCTCGTGTCTAATAACATTCACTTGGCTTTGTGATTTGTCACAATTAATGATGTATATTGGTCTACTTGGTGCAACCTTTTGGTAATCATTTGTACGTCTACATTAGTGGAGTATTGTTGCTCAACTTAACTATTAGTTATGACCTGAATCTCTGAAAAAAGAAAAAGAGAACCTAATAGTTATGATCTGAAGTTGTTAATGACTACATGTCTTATTATTCAAGTCTAATTTTTACATTTTGTTTCTTGTAAGAATTGTTTGTTCATATATGTTTCTCATCTAGAAGCTCTCATTCGAGTTGAAGTAAAGATTGTATACCAGTGAGTCTTGTATATTAATATTATACTTGCATATTAATATTATATCAAGAGACCTTAATATGTAGTAGCTGGTGAAGGAAAATGTTGGGTTCTGTTACTCTAGGGAAAAGCCCTTTTACTTCTTATATAGAAAAGAAATACATTTCCATATGTGAAACTCATTTCTTATGTGACTGTTGAACTTTAAACTTCTTTTAGTTTACAACTCCCTTATCTCATCTTTTCTTCCATTGGGACTGTGAACTTTGAATTTTCTAGCAAAAATTCAAGCTTTTTCTCATTGATAAACTGCCAACTAAAGGTGCAAGTCTGCTCTGATTGTGGTTCCCAACTTCATTGGCTGATTTGAGAATACTTGTGTTATATAAATAGCACAATTATTCAGTAACAAGAGATTTCCTTTTCGTGGCTCATGTGAACCTATTATATCTATGTCTCTATTTTACCTTTTTCATAATGGCTGAGCACTTGGAAGTCTTGTACAGTCTTAATGAACATTATTTTGTAGTTTTGATGAATGATGAACATGATTTTCTTGGCAGGCAGTGAACGTAATATGGCTAAACTAACATTAGATGGTGTGGATGTAATGTGCGAGCGGTTGGCTGAGGAGGTTGTTTTTTTTATAATGTGATTTAATTTGCTTTTGTTCTGCCCTGTTCCTTTTTCTAATATTTTCTTTAAAGCATGCTGTATGTACCCCATCAGATGGTAATGATATGGAAATGGATGTTAGGTTCTTGAGGTGATCAAAAGAAAGCTAGGTTTTTAGAAATTTCTTTTGTTGCACATTCTGTTGGAGGAGTAGTGGCAAGATATGCAATTGGGAAATTATATAGACCTCCAAGAATGGAGAATGTGGAGAAGCTGTCAGCCGATGCCAGTGAAGAAGGGTCAAAGGGCACAATAGCTGGCCTGGAACCAATAAATTTTATCACTGTTGCATCACCTCATCTGGGTTCAAGGGGTAACAAGCAGGTATCAATTTGTTTTTTAAATAATAATCTTACGATAATTTGAGGTTTGATATAAAGTGGCTTCATCATGTGTCACCGATAAACAAAGATCAATCATTGCATCCATGATGCCTTATGTCTCTTCTGATGAAGCTTACTCTTGGATGAGAGTGGTTCCATTTTTTGGTGTTTTGAGACTGTTGGCTGTGAAGTTTAGTTAGTGCTTACGGTGTCACTTAGCGCACCACTTTCATGGCTTGAAAATCACTTTGTGATGGATTTTAACCTAGGGATTATGGGTGGTGTTGTCCACGATTTCACGCTTAATGTATTTAATTACCGAGGGTCTAGTGCTGGTGTAAACATATAATAGTTTAATCATAAAGCACCCATTGTACAAGTTTAAGTTTATGTATTAATATAAGAACTATCAGGGGAAAAAACCCATCACAAACTCCTTAAATGACAGATTCCTCATCTAAGAGTATCATCTCCATCCTTTATTGATGTAATAGCAAGTGCTGAGACAAATATCAGCCAAAAACCTAAAAAAATATTTAATAAATTCACATGTTTGACAAAGGAAAAAAACAGTGCTAGTACTATTAACATGAGATGGTAAAGTAAGATGGAGAAGCAAGGAATGTAATCCACCAAGGGAAAAAAAGAAGGAAAGATACGTCTAATTTGTCACAAAAAATAATCCACATCAGAAAGGACCTGAAAAGACTTACTTCAAGATGTGAAGTTCTACAACTGCATGAACCATAAAAATAATAGTAAGTATTCCCCTTTTCCAGGCAGTGTTGTCTCCCTCCAACTTGATAAGTTATCCAAGGAATGCAACCTCCGGGAGATTTTTTTTAACTCATCTTAACAAGCCTTATCTTTAGTAATCTCGAATTTGCATCAGGGTCTTCCTGTGTTTGACTGTGATTCCTTCTTTTGATATGAGAACCTCAAAGTTCCTGAAATGTAAAGGAAAGCAAACTTGCTGATTAACGTAGAAATTACTTGTAAACTACATTCTTCTGCATGGCACAGCGGCGTTTAGAATGATGTAGTCAGTTACGGTTCTTAATCATACTCAATTATCTGCTGGTCTGGCTTATAATCAGTATTCTAGAGATATCCTCTTTAGTTGCGGGTGGTAGATGTTCATCCCTGCTTAATCTTGTAGCCTGTGAAAAGGAAAATGTTCTGTCATCTGACAGAAGGATCAAGAGGCAACTTTTTTTCCATGTTTCTTCTGTCATCTAGATCTTTAAGTATGACCAAGTAATCCTCTTTTCCTCAAGTCTGTTTTTGCATTATTAAGATTGTGAGTTTGCTCCCTATCTTACAAGATCTACTATACCGCTGTTGGATTTTTGGCAATTTTTATTTATTTGCTAATTGTCAGGTGCCATTTCTTTTTGGTGTAACTGCCTTTGAGAGAGCTGCCGGTCTTGTTGTTCATTGGATATTCAAGAGAACTAGTCGACACATTTTTCTGAATGAAGATGAAGGAAAGACTCCATTACTGAGATGGATGGTGGAAGATGATGGTGAATTACACTTTATGTAAGTTCTAAGATTTATTTACTACGTTCATCAGACAGTGTAGTCCGATCATTTATGAGGGTCTGTGGTAAACACTATAGTATTTGATGCTAATTTGTTACAAAACTCTTACATGCAGGTCTTCTTTGGGTTCATTCAAGTGAAGGGTCGCATATTCAAATGTTGGTTATGATCGTATCCTGTTTGTACTGTTGAACTTGAGTCAGGCAACCGGCCTCTGATATCCAAACTTCATTAAAGACTATTTTTTTCTTAACAAACTTTATTATAGATATTGTAGGTTGGAGAACGTCATCAATTAGACGTAATACTGAACTGCCCAAGGTACAATAGCTAATATCTGATGTAATTACCTATTAAATCTCATGTGCTGTCATAACAGTACATGCTTACAGTGGGAGAACTCCTTAAATGAAAAGTATCCTCACATTGTGTATGAAGAACATTGCAAGGCATGCGATAGTGAGCAGAGTGAATCTGTTGTTAAGGAGGATGATTGTTTTGACAAGCTAGAAGGTTAGTACTCTCTGCTTATGGCAAGAAGTTGACTTTAGGTAAATTGTCTCCGGTTAGGTTCTTTCCTGTGATTCTTTCTCCCCCCCTAGCTTATGGCAAGAAGTTGACTTTAGGTAAATTGTCTCATGTTAATGCTTTCTGAGCTTTTGGTGATCCTATATGTTCAAAAATGTATGCGTGATTAATTTTCATTCTTTCTGTTATCTAGTGCTTAGCACCAATACAAAGAATGACTCCATTGATCCTTAAGTACTATGCAATCTTGTTTGTAAATCAGTGTAGTCTATGACCATCCGATCTTTTTCAGATAGGAAGTCTTTAGTTGAAGTATTTGTTCTTTTCCAATTGTAGTTGTTCTTAAATGCAACTGAATTAATCCTCAGGGGTCGGTATGGTGGCAATATACTTGAGCCTTGTGCAAACAATTTCTGGGGGCCATCGGACTAGGTAAAACCTGAATTAACTGTGGCGCACTTGCGGGAAACTCCTTGCCGAGGGCCTGTGCACCCCTGGTATTAGTCGGGGCTCTTAGAGACTCTGACATCCGGTGCAAATAAAAAAAAAATGCAACTGAATTTTCGTGTTTCTGATTTCTTTTGAATTATATGTTGATAATACCATCTCGAAGAAGGAAAAGGAAATGAAAAGGATGTTTTATATCTTGGCTTCTTAAAATTATATACTAATTCTCGCTTGCTAACTTATCAAGAAAATATTATAGTGCTAATGCTTTGACCAATTATCCAGAGGAATTGGTGACTGGTTTGTCTCGGGTGTCTTGGGAGAAAGTAGATGTCAGCTTTCACAGCAGCAGGCTCAGATTTGCTGCACACAGTGTTATTCAGGTCTCACTCTTTCTGTACTCCCTGTAGTCTTTCTCTCTCTCTAGACTCTATATATATATATATATATATATATATATATATATATATATATATATATATATATATATATATATATATATATAAATCACATATATATAACATAGACGATAGTGTTAATGCATAGAGCATTTTCTGATGCTCCCTCCATCCTAATTTATGTGACACCGTTCATAATTTGAGAGTCAAATGAGTTCTCTTTGATTGCCGATTTTTCATAAGATTTTAAATATTTTGAATTGTTAATTATTGTGACTTATAGTACATTTTATGTAGTTTCCAAATATGTTAATCTTATTTCAAAAAGCTTAAAGATTCCATGTCCAAGCTCACAGTCAAAATTAAAAGGTTTGACTCTCGAAATCCGAATTGTGCCACATAAATTGAGACAAGGATTATTTTTTTGGTTCTCCAAGAACCAAAGTCAGTTACAATTTATTTATACCGATGTATCAGAATTGTGTGTTTATTTTATCACTTACACCTTTAAGATAAAAAGCTGTCAATAACTCCTATTTTTGTCCTGGATGTCGTGTTGCCTTTACTTGTTACCTTGAGTATTACACCCTCCGTCTCACTTTATGTGATGCAGTCTGTCTAGGCATGGAGTTTAAGAAAGAAAAAAAAGACTTTTGAAACTTGTGGGCAAAAACAAGCCGTAGATATTTGTGTGACTATTAATCATCTCCATAACAGTAAAGTGTAAAGTCTAAAATTTTATACTTACCAAATATAGAAAGGTATCATTCAATTTGGGAAAGACTAAAAAAGGAAAATGCATCACATAAATTGGGCCAAAGGGAGTAATTAGCAAAAGCATTTACTAGTTATCCTACTTAAACCGGGCATATTCTTTAGGTTTATTTTGTGAGAAACTGCATGTTTACCTGCAAAATTTACACTTGGAACTCCTATTCCTTTTCCATCTTTTATTCTCTGGGATGCATATATTAAAAATGTAAATGAAAGAAATAAAAAGAGTAAAAGAAAGAAAAAGAAAATAGGTTTGAGGAGAGGGCGTGTCTGTGGTGTTTAAAAATGAAAATTACTTGAACAAGATTTCTATCATGTGCTTGACTAAAGCCATTTTGTGCACTGTATTTGACATGGATCCTGTGCAGTTTTACTTTTTCCCTATTTGTGAAAATCCAAATCAGGGGGATTATTCCAGTGGTCACATATACAAAACCAAACACACAAGATGTTCTGCAATATAATGCCTAATTTGCTTAAACGGATTGAAAGCATCAGGTTTTTGCCAAAATGATGCCATATTTTTCAACCCATTTAGTAAAAGTTTAATTGTTCTGATCTTGGTAGGAAACACTTTTGTACACCATATAATGTCTATGAGAGCTGAGCTTTTGTTAATGTGTTATTTGTCTTGTTGTTTACCATGTAACATTGATTAGAGTCGAGTTGTAGAACCTGTAAAGGTGTACGTCTTCAGAAATTGGCTAATTTTATGTTTTGTTGTGATTACATAGCTTCAAGAGCATTTGTGTGCTAATTTCTGAGTAAATATGTTTGTACTAGGGTATATTTTAGGCTTGGAGACTTATAGTGATAGGAAAACTTAGTAATGACTTTTCAAGCCCTTTTAAATGTTCAAAGTCGGCTACTTTTATGCCAGTAGGCTATACAGCGTCAAGGTATTTGTGCACAGATTGCTGAGTTATTAGGTTTTTATGGGTAATTTATTGATGAAGAGTGGTCATGGTGGGAAAAGCATTTGTAAAATTTTGACATCTTTGTAGGAGCATTTCTTCTGCAAGCTACGAGTGGTTCTTATCTACAGAAGTTTAAACCAGTTATGCTAAAGGCACTAACACAGTACTACTTATATATTTTTGGTGTCTGTTTTTAATTGGTGACTGAATCTGGCGTTCATAACTAAGGCTGATATTAAATCATCTATGTTGCTTATCATGGGGTTGAACGTATCATTCACTTCGTAAATCCTGTAACTAAATGGCAATAAAGGATAAAAAAGGCATTTGGAGCATGAATATAGGTGTTAGTGAACAAGGATCTTTAGATCAGTGCTCAACATTTTAAATTTCCTAATACATTTTGGGAGCTTATATTCCATACTTCTAGTGTTCCAGATAGAGCGTCAGACTTCAAAACGTTTTTATGTCCCTCAGATTTTATGTGCTGTCTCAAAATTAGGCCATATTGTTTTGGCATTGAAATCGCACACTAAAAGAGTATTTTGTATAGTAATTAAGGCTTTTCAGATCTTCATGCTTATGAAGTTAATATATAATGCTCGCTGTGTTGCTTAAAGGTGAAAGATCAATATTGTGTAATGCTCGCCGTATTGCTTATAGGTGAAAGATCAATATATGCATGCAGAAGGTGCTGATGTTGTACAACATATGATAGATAATTTTCTTCTCTAGAAGTCAATCGAATCTGAAGCGCATTGGATTGCTGTGGAAAATGCTGAATTTACAAGGTATATTAACTGCTTCTACAGAGTCTTGTTTTCTTTTCTTTTGATTTTAGAAGTACTAGATATTTTTCAAGGGGCCTGGTGTTTGGGGTCAAATTTGGCCCTATACGCCTCTATGCCGAAGGGTACGCCCAATAAGTGTATATCTATTATAGTAAAGGCACGGCTCGGACGTAAGGGCGAAGGCGACGCCATTTAAAACCGCCCGATAGAAGGACGTCGACCATTCCTTGTATTTTTATTATTATTTTAAGGAAGACCTCTTCCTATATAAATAGGACCTTCCCATTGTAAAATGCATTAGTGTTATTCTTGAATAATACAACTGTCTCAGTTTCTCCTATTCTCTCTCTATCTCTATCTCTGACGAACAACTTCACTTGAGTTCATAATATCATCTTATAATATTAGATCTACAACAATAACATCATTCATGCATCTCTAGGTCTATTATATTTGATTACGATTTACCCTTTCATATTTTTGATTGTTTTCTAGCTTACAAAGTACATTATTAACTTTTGAGCCAAACAATTTGGCGCCGTCTATGTGGATTTCGAGAATCAAAATCATAGTATCCACCTAGAGATCAACCAACTACCTTTCTCTACACCACACAAAAACAAAAGATGGCCGCAAATAAAACTAGATCGAAAGCTATAGTGGGTGTCACAACCAATCTTCTTGGTCCTCTCAACGAGGCCAGTGACGATGTCGTCGCAAATGCAACCCTCAACATCACACTAGGTGCAGAGATCTCATCTTCCCCATCCGAAGATCTGACGATCTTGCACGAAAAGGGAGATTCGACATCAGCTGCTAAAGAAGCACCCTCGGTGGTTTAAAAGCTACTAGAAGAGTGGCTAACAAACACCCTAAGTGACTTGGTCGAGAAATCACCGCAAGGCAACATCAAGTTTGTGCCAACGGTAAGCATCGCCGCCGCCATGGGCGAAATTGAGAATACACGCGTAAATAATCAACCCATCGAGGCACAGACCAGCGATGGTACACTAAAAGCCATCCTAAGGAAGATGGAAGAAATGGAAAAAAAAAATAAGGCACTCCACGACCAAATAAAAGAACACCGGGAGAGGGTCGACAAGATCCCCGGAGCTCCCAAGTTGCTACCAAAACGCGACGCGGGGAGGTTCGTAGAACAATCCTACGCTGAAGAAGCTGCCCCTTACCCTATCCCAAAGACCTTCAAGTTGCCTCCCTACTTGAGGGTGTACGATGGAACCACAGATCCCGAGGATCACCTGATCCACTACGTCACTACTGTGAAGGGCAACGACCTATCAAAAGAACAAGTACCATCGGTGCTGCTGAAGAAGCTTGGCGAGACGTTGACAGGAAGGGCCTTGACATGGTACTCCTAGTTACCAGCTAAGGCAATATCAACATTCAAGGAAATGGAGGATAAGTTCGTCACCGCCCATGCGGGTGTGAAGAAAGCGGAAGAAGGGGTCAACGACATCTTTGCCATCAGACAAACCGCAGGAGAAGGGCTAGGGACTTCCTAGCAAGGTGTAACAGGGTAAGGATGAGTCTACCCGCTTTCCGGAATGGGCTAAGCAGGGACGGTTCAAGGGCGGCCAAGAAGCTTCTAAGCTACCTCATTAAGTATCCCCTTACCACATGGGAGGAAATCTACAATGCCTATTGCACTGAGGTACGAGCGGATGAGGATGATCTCAATGGACCTACTCAACGGCTAACGATGATACACTCAGAAAAAAGGAGAGATCGACGCAATGAAAGACGGGGAGAACAACTCCCGCACTCTAACAGAGACCGACATCAGCCATACACCAAACTCCCATCCGCCACCTAGACATACAGACGCGTTACAGCAACACGTCGCCCCACTCCGAAACGAAAGAGGTACGCCCCCCGTATTATCCGCACATAACTTTTGCGTGTCTCCTTCATAAATAGTGTACGCACTGGAGAATGTCACCAAGGTGCAGTGGCCGTAAAAGATGAAATTAGACTCTGCCACGAGGAAATCAAATGTCCTATGTGATTTCCATCAGGAATGGGGACACAAAACCGAAGACTGCATAGGCCTACGGCAAGAAGTGGTCAGGATGCTGAACCAGGGATACCTGAGAGAATTACTCAAGGACAAAGGGAAAATCAACTTTGCATGCGGATAGGAACAACCCCGCGGGCCGCCAAAGCCGCCTTCCCCAACACGAACGATAAATATGATCGTCGGTGGTGGCAACGACTCAGTGATCAATAACATCAAATTTGCCAACACACAGACTGAAGTGGACCATCTCCCATGAACGATATGACGACTTTGAAGGTACTATCGCCAAGTCTTATGCCGACGGTTTGTCTTTCCTCAGTTTGATTCTTTAGTTATTACTTTACGTATCGTTGATACGGATGTTAAAAGAGTCATGGTTGACGACGAAAGTGGCTCCTGTATTATCCACCCAAGGGTCCCTGCACAAATAGGAGGTAATACTGTGCTCCATAACACTAACTGGTTTCTATAATGTAGTAGAACGGGCATCCGGAGAAATAACACTGCCCGTCTTAGCGGGATGAGTCACACTGGAAATGACTTTCCACGTGATGAACCAAGAAACGGTGTACAACGTCATCATAGGACGCTCGTGGATTCACGCCATGCGAGTGGTTCCTTCAAGCCTTTATCAAGTGATCAAATTTCCTACCCCATAGGGAGTATTTAGTATTAGGGGAGAGCCGTGCACCACGCAGGAATGTTACAAAATAGCTCAAGATTGCGCCCACACCCAACAATTGAAGGGGGCGAATGCGGAGGCATAATAATTAGCCGTGTAGGGGACTAAAGTCGACCCAACAGCGGACGCCTATCAGAGATCTCGATGCCGTAGAAGCCTGTAAAGCAACAGTCAAAGATCTCGACCCAGTCCAATTGGACGATACCGACCCAGTGAAGAAAGCCTACATCGGCCACGGCCTCGCCGACCCAAGTAAGTATCGTGAATTCCTAACTAACCATGCAGATCTATTTGCTTTCTCCCATTCAGATATGTGGGGGGATTTCGCGAGACATCGCCACCCACAAGCTGAACGTCGATCCACTACATCCGCTCGTGCGGCAAATAAGAAGGAAATTTAATGCAGCAATCAATGAAGCGATCAACGAAAAAGTAGACAACTACTTGCTAATGGCTCCATCAGGGAATCAAAGTACCCCCAATGAGTCGCCAACGTCGTCATGATTAAAAAAAAGGAAGTGGAGAATGTGCATAGATTTAACCGATTTGAACAAAACATGCCCGAAGGATTCATTCCCACTACCTCACATGGACCAATTGATCGACACCACCGCAGGACATGAGCTGCTGAGCTTCCTAAACGATTAATCTGGCTATAATCAAATCATGATGTCTGAGGAAGATCGGGAGAAGACGACTTTCATCACCCATCAAGGGACTTACTGCTACAAAGTGATGCCCTTCGGGCTAAAAAATACGGGGGCTACGTACCAGAGATTGGTCACCAAGATGTTCAAAGAACAACTCGGTAAGACTATGGAAGTCTATATCGATGATATGCTGGTGATGTTGACAAGAAAAGAGGACCACATCGACCACCTGAAGGAAGCCTTCGAAATATTGAGGAGGTACGGGATGAAACTAAAACCCGAGAAATGTGCCTTTGGTGTAGCCTCAGGAAAATTCTTAGGATTTCTCGTATCACAACGAGGTATCGAGGTCAACCTAGATCAGATAAAAGTGATAGATCCGATACCTGAAGTACTGAATAGCAAAAAACAAGTGCAAACATTGACGGGGCGAATATCTGCTCTATCTAGATTCATCTCGCGATCCTTCGATAGATGCCACAAATTTTTCAATGTACTGAGAAAGGACAATGTGTTACAATGGAATGAGGAATGTGTCTGTCACGACCCAAATCCACTACAGATCGTGATGGCGCCGGACATCGCTGTCAGGCCAGCCAATTAGATTACCATGAATTTCCTCTTTTGATAATCTTGAAAATCTAAAGTTTTCCCTTTTTGTTTCACATAACATACGGTCATTTCTCGAATTTAAACTTAAATACTTCCAATTAATACCAAGATTTACTGAAACCATCCCAGAAACCCGGTGTCACAATTGCATGAGCAACTACTGATAAGGATATAAATACAACACAACATTTGTCTCGAATACAATGGACAGAAAGAAAATACAATTACTATGAAAGGACTTTAAAAGTTGCGGGCCGCCTTGCATACTGCAACTCACCTAGTCCCCGAATCGTTCGTGCTGCTGCGCCCAGTGGGCCGCTAATATATCATGAACTTGTGCAACAAAACTGCACAGAATTGTAGTATGAGTATGTAATCAACGTGTAATCAGTGAGTGTCCCGCTAATCCCGAAGGGGTAGAGACGAGATAGCCAACGTCGACACACTCTAATGGTCAAACGATTATTATCTCTTAATATACAAATCAAGGATTTATTTTCTAACGTGGTTTCTATTCAGGTAGAGGAAACAATACGCTCATAAGTCTTTCATAAGTGCATTGGATTGCTATGGAAAATGCTGAATTTACAAGGTATATTAACTGCTTCTACAAAGTCTTGTTTCCTTTTCTTTTGCTTTTAGAAGTACTAGATGTTTTTTAAGGGGCCATGGTGTATGGGGTCAAATTTGGCCCTATACGCCTCTATGCCGAAGGGTACGCCCAATAAGTGTATATCTATTATAGTAAAGGCACGGCTCGGACGTAAGGGCGAAGGCGACGCCATTTAAAACCGCCCGATAGAAGGACATCGACCATTCCTTGTATTTTTATTATTATTTTAAGGAAGACCTCTTCCTATATAAATAGGACCTTCCCATTGTAAAATGCATTAGTGTTATTCTTGAATAATACAACTGTCTCAGTTTCTCCTATTCTCTCTCTATCTCTATCTCTGACGAACAACTTCTCTTGAGTTCATAATATCATCTTATAATATTAGATCTACAACAAAAACATCATTCATGCATCTCTAGGTCTATTATATTTGATTACGATTTACCCTTTCATATTTTTGATTGTTTTCTAGCTTACAAAGTACATTATTAACTTTTGAGCCAAACAATTTGGCGCCGTCTATGTGGATTTCGAGAATCAAAATCATAGTATCCACCTAGAGATCAACCAACTACCTTTCTCTACACCACACAAAAACGAAAGATGGCCGCAAATAATACTAGATCGAAAGCTATAGTGGGTGTCACAACCAATCTTCTTGGTCCTCTCAACGAGGCCAGTGACGATGTTGTCGCAAATGCAACTTCCAACATCACACTAGGTGCAGAGATCTCATATTCCCCATCCGAAGATCTGACGATCTTACACGAAAAGGGAGATTCGACATCAGTTGCTAAAGAAGCACCCTTGGTGGTTAAAAAGCTACTGGAAGAGTGGCTAACAAACACCCTAAGTGACTTGGTCGAGAAATCACCGCAAGGCAACATCAAGTTTGTGCAAACGGTAAGCATCGCCGCCGACATGGGCGAACTTGAGAATACACGCGTAAATAATCAACCCATCGAGGCACAGACAAGCGATGGTACACTAAAAGCCATCCTAAGGAAGATGGAAGAAATGGAAAACAAAAATAAGGCACTCCACGACCAAATAAAAGAACACCGGGAGAGGGTCGACAAGATCCCCGGAGCTCCCAAGTTGCTACCAAAACGCGACGCGGGGAGGTTCGTAGAACAATCCTACGCTGAAGAAGCTGCCCCTTACCCTATCCCAAAGACGTTCAAGATGCCTCCCTACTTGAGGGTGTACGATGGAACCACAGATCCCGAGGATCACCTGATCCACTACGTCACTGCTGTGAAGGGCAACGATCTATCAAAAGAACAGGTACCATCGGTGCTGCTGAAGAAGCTTGGCGAGACGTTGACAGGAGGGGCCTTGACATGGTACTCCTAGTTACCAGCTAAGGCAATATCAACATTCAAGGAAATGGAGGATAAGTTCGTCACCGCCCATGCGGGTGTGAAGAAAGCGGAAGAAGGGGTCAACGACATCTTTGCCATCAGACAAACCGCAGGAGAAGGGCTAGGGACTTCCTAGCAAGGTGTAACAGGGTAAGGATGAGTCTACCCGCTTTCCGGAATGGGCTAAGCAGGGACGGTTCAAGGGCGGCCAAGAAGCTTCTAAGCTACCTCATTAAGTATCCCCTTACCACATGGGAGGAAATCTACAATGCCTATTGCACTGAGGTACGAGCGGATGAGGATGATCTCAATGGACCTACTCAACGGCTAACGACGATACAGTCAGAAAAAAGGAGAGATCGACGCAATGAAAGACGGGGAGAACAACTCCCGCGCTCTAACAGAGACCGACATCAGCCATACACCAAACTCCCATCCGCCACCTAGACATAAACGCGTTACAGCGACACGTCGCCCCACTCCAAAACAAAAGAGGTACGCCCCCCGTATTATCCGCACATAACTTTTGCGTGTCTCCTTCATAAATAGTGTACGCACTGGAGAATGTCACTAAGGTGGAGTGGCCGTAAAAGATGAAATCAGACTCTGCCATGAGGAAATCAAATGTCCTATGTGATTTCCATGAGGAATGGGGACACAAAACCGAAGACTGCATAGGCATACGACAAGAAGTAATCAGGATACTGAACCAGGGATACCTGAGAGAATTACTCAAGGACAGGGAAAATCAACTTTGCATGCGGATAGGAACAACCCCGCGGGCCGCCAAAGCCGCCTTCCCCAACACGAACGATAAATATGATCGTCGGTGGTGGAAACGACTCAGTGATCAATAAAATCAAATTTGCCAACACACAGACTGAAGTGGACCATCTCCCATGAACGATATGACGACTTTGAAGGTAGTATCACCTTCGATAAGTCTTATGCCGACGGTTTGTCTTTCCTCAGTTTGATTCTTTAGTTATTACTTTACGTATCGTTGATACGGATGTTAAAAGAGTCATGGTTGACGACGGAAGTGTCTCCTGTATTATCCACCCAAGGGTCCTTGCACAAATAGGACTCGAGGATAGGGTAATACTGTGCTCCACAACACTAACTGGTTTCTATAATGTAGTGGAACGGGCATCCGGTGAAATAACACTGCCCGTCTTAGCGGGAGGAGTCACACTGGAAATGACTTTCCACGTGATGAACCAAGAAACGGTGTACAACGTCATCATAGGACGCTCGTGGATTCACGCCATGCGAGTGGTTCCTTCAAGCCTTTATCAAGTGATCAAATTTTCTACCCCATAGGGAGTATTCAGTATTAGGGGAGAGTCGTGCACCACGCAGGAATGTTACAAAATAGCTCAAGATTGCGCCCACACCCAACAATTGAAGGGGGCGAATGCGGAGGCATAATAATTAGCCGTGTAGGGGACTAAAGTCGACCCAACAGCGGACGCCATTAGGGATCTCGACGTCGTGGAAGCCTGTAAAGAAACGGTCGAAGATCTCGACCTAGTCCAATTGGACGACACCGACCTAGGGAAGAAAGCCTACATCGGCCACGGCCTCGCCAACCCAAGTATCGTGAATTCCTAACTAACCATGCAGATCTATTTGCTTTCTCCCATTCAGATATGTGGGGGGATTTCGCGAGACATCGCCACCCACAAGCTGAACGTCGATCCACTACATCCGCTCGTGCGGCAAATAAGAAGTAAATTTAATGCCGCAATCAAAGAAGCTGTTCGTAATGAAATGTATAAACTACTTGCTAACGGCTCCATTCGAGAATTAAAATACCCTCAATGGGTCGCCAAGGTAGTCATGGTGAAAAAGAAAAATGGGAAGTGTCGGATGTCCGTGGATTTCACGGTCCTAAACAAGACCTTCCTGAAGGACTCCTTTCCTTCTCCACATTGACCAACTGATCGACGCTACCGCAGGACATGAAATGTTGAGTTACTTAGATGCCTACTCCACCTACAATCAAATCATAATAGATGAGAAATATCAAGAGAAGACGACTTGCATCACCCATCAAGGGACTTACTGCTATAAAGTGATGCCCTTCGGGCTAAATAATGCGGGGGCTACGTACCAGAGATTGGTCACCAAGATGTTCAAAGAGCAGTTCGGTAAGACCATGGAATTATATATCGATGATATGCTGGTGATGTTGACAAGAAAAGAGGACCACATCGACCACCTGAAGGAAGCCTTCGAAATATTGAGGAGGTACGGGATGAAACTAAAACCCGAGAAATGTGCCTTTGGTGTAGCCTCAGGAAAATTCTTAGGATTTCTCGTATCACAACGAGGTATCGAGGTCAACCTAGATCAGATAAAAGTGATAGATCCGATACCTGAAGTACTGAATAGCAAAAAACAAGTGCAAACGTTGACGGGGCGAATATCTGCTCTATCTAGATTCATCTCGCGATCCTTCGATAGATGCCACAAATTTTTCAATGTACTGAGAAAGGACAATGTGTTACAATGGAATGAGGAATGTGTCTGTCACGACCCAAATCCACTACAGATCGTGATGGCGCCGGACATCGCTGTCAGGCCAGCCAATTAGATTACCATGAATTTCCTCTTTTGATAATCTTGAAAATCTAAAGTTTTCCCTTTTTGTTTCACATAACATACGGTCATTTCTCGAATTTAAACTTAAATACTTCCAATTAATACCAAGATTTACTGAAACCATCCCAGAAACCCGGTGTCACAAGTGCATGAGCAACTAGAGATAAGGATATAAATACAACACAACACATGTCCGAAATATAATGTACAGAAAGGAAATACAATTACTAGGAAGGGACTTAAAAGCTACGGGTCGCATCGCATACTGCAACTCACCTAGTCCCTGAATCGTCTGTGCTGCTGCGCCCAATAGGCCGCTAATATATCCTGAACCTGTGCAATAAAAATACAGCAGAAGTGTAGCATGAGTACGTAATCAATGTGTTCTCAGCGAGTGTCACGCCTAATCCCGAAGGGGTAGAGACGAGATAGCCAACGTTGACACACTCTAATGGTCAAACGATTATTATCTCTTAATATACAAATCAAGGATTTATTTTCTAACGTGGTTTCTATTCAGGTAGAGGAAACAATACGCTCATAAGTCTTTCATAAGTGCATTGGATTGCTATGGAAAATGCTGAATTTACAAGGTATATTAAATGCTTCTACAGAGTCTTGTTTCCTTTTCTTTTGCTTTTAGAAGTACTAGATGTTTTTCTAGGGGCCCTGGTGTATGGGGTCAAATTTGGCCCTATACGCCTCTATGCCGAAGGGTACGCCCAATAAGTGTATATCTATTATAGTAAAGGCACGGCTCGGACGTAAGGGCGAAGGCGACGCCATTTAAAACCGCCCGATAGAAGGACGTCGACCATTCCTTGTATTTTTATTATTATTTTAAGGAAGACCTCTTCCTATATAAATAGGACCTTCCCATTGTAAAATGCATTAGTGTTATTCTTGAATAATACAATTGTCTCAGTTTCTCCTATTCTGTCACTATCTCTATCTCTGACGAACAACTTCTCTTGAGTTCATAATATCATCTTATAATATTAGATCTACAACAAAAACATCATTCATGCATCTCTAGGTCTATTATATTTGATTACGATTTACCCTTTCATATTTTTGATTGTTTTCTAGCTTACAAAGTACATTATTAACTTTTGAGCCAAACAATTTGGCGTCGTCTATGTGGATTTCGAGAATCAAAATCATAGTATCCACCTAGAGATCAACCAACTACCTTTCTCTACACCACACAAAAACAAAAGATGGCCGCAAATAATACTAGATCGAAAGCTATAGTGGGTGTCACAACCAATCTTCTTGGTCCTCTCAACGAGGCCAGTGACGATGTTGTCGCAAATGCAACTTCCAACATCACACTAGGTGCAGAGATCTCATATTCCCCATCCGAAGATCTGACGATCTTGCACGAAAAGGGAGATTCGACATCAGTTGCTAAAGAAGCACCCTCGGTGGTTAAAAAGCTACTGGAAGAGTGGCTAACAAACACCCTAAGTGACTTGGTCGAGAAATCACCGCAAGACAACATCAAGTTTGTGCAAACGGTAAGCATCGCCGCCGACATGGGCGAACTTGAGAATACACGCGTAAATAATCAACCCATCGAGGCACAGACCAGCGATGGTACACTAAAAGCCATCCTAAGGAAGATGGAAGAAATGGAAAACAAAAATAAGGCACTCCACGACCAAATAAAAGAACACCGGGAGAGGGTCGACAAGATCCCCGGAGCTCCCAAGTTGCTACCAAAACGCGACGCGGGGAGGTTCGTAGAACAATCCTATGCTGAAGAAGCTGCCCTTACTCTATCCCAAACACCTTCAAGATGCCTCCCTACCTGAGGGTGTACGAAGGAACCACAGATCCCGAGAATCACCTGATCCACTACGTCACTACTGTGAAGGGCAACGATAAAAGAACAGGTATCGCCAGTACTGCTGAAGAAGTTTTGGTGAGATGTTGACAGGAGGGGCCCTAACGTGGTATTCTCAGCTACCAGCTAAGGTGATATCAACATTCGAGAAAATGGAGGATAAGTTCGTCACCGCCCATGCAAGTGCAAAGAAAGTGGAAGCAAGGGTCAACGGCATCTTCGCCATCAGGCAAACCGCAAGGGAGGGACTCGAGGACTTCCTAGCCGGGTTTAACAGGGTAAGCATGAGTCTGCCAAATATATCAGAAGGTATGGCAGTCACCGCTTTCCAGAACGGGCTAAACAGGGATGGTTCGAGGGAAAACAAGAAGCTACTAAGCCGCCTCATGAAATATCCCCTACCACCTGAGGATGATCTCAATGGACCTAGTCAACGGCTAACGACGATACACTCAGAAAAAAGGAGAGATCGACGCCATGAAAGACGGGGAGAACAACTCCCGTGCTCTAACAGAGACCGACATCAGCCATACACCAAACTCCCATCCGCCACCCAAACATACGGACGCGTTATAGCGACATGTCGCCCCACTCCGAAACGAAAGAGGTACGCCCCCCGTATTATCCGTACATCACTTTTGCGTGTCTCCTTCATAAATAGTGTACGCACTGGAGAATGTCACCAAGGTGCAGTGGCCGAAAAAGATGAAATCAGACTCTGCCACGAGGAAATCAAATGTCCTATGTGATTTCCATGAGGAATGGGGACACCAAACCGAATACTGCATAGGTTTACGGCAAGAAGTGGTCAGGATGCTGAACCAGGGATACTTGAGAGAATTTCTCAAGGAAAAAGGGAAAATCAACTTTGCATGCAGATAGGAACAACCCCGCGGGCCGCCAAAGCCGCCTTCCCCAACACGAACGATAAATATGATCGTCGGTGGTGGCAACGACTCAGTGATCAATCACATCAAATTTGCCAACACACAGACTGAAGTGGACCATCTCCCATGAACGATATGACGACTTTGAAGGTAGTATCGCCTTCGATAAGTCTTATGCCGACGGTTTGTCTTTCCTCAGTTTGATTCTTTAGTTATTACTTTACGTATCGTTGATACGGATGTTAAAAGAGTCATGGTTGACGACGAAAGTGACTCTTGTATTATCCACCCAAGGTTCCTTGCACAAATAGGACTCGAGGATAGGGTAATACTGTGCTCCATAACACTAACTGGTTTCTATAATGTAGTGGAACGGGCATTCGGAGAAATAACACTGCTCGTCTTAGCGGGAGGAGTCACATTGGAAACGACTTTCCACGTGATGAACCAAGAAACGGTGTACAACGTCATCATAGGACGCTCGTGGATTCACGCCATGCGAGTGGTTCCTTCAAGCCTTTATCAAGTGAGCAAATTTCCTACCCCATAGGGAGTATTCAGTATTAGGGGAGAGCCACCATGCACCACGCAGGAATGTTACAATATAGCTCAAGATTGTGCCCACACCCAACAATTGAAGGGGGCGAATGCGGAGGCATAATAATTAGCCGTGTAGGGGACTAAAGTCGACCCAACAGCGGATGCCATCAGGGATCTCGACGTCGTGGAAGCCTGTAAAGAAACGGTCGAAGATCTCGACCTAGTCCAATTGGACGACACCGACCTAGGGAAGAAAGCCTACATCGGCCACGGCCTTGCCAACCCAAGTATCGTGAATTCCTAACTAACCATGCAGATCTATTTGTTTTCTCCCATTCAGATATGTGGGGGGATTTCGCGAGACATCGCCACCCACAAGCTGAACGTCGATCCACTACATCCGCTCGTGCGGCAAATGAGAAGGAAATTCAATGCCGCAATCAATGAAGCGATCAACGAAAAAGTCGACAACTACTTGCTAATGGTTCCATCCGGGAATCAAAGTACCCCCAATGGGTCGCCAACGTCGTCATGATTAAAAAAAAGGAAGTGGAGAATGTGCATAGATTTAACCGATTTGAATAAAGCATGCCCGAAGGATTCATTTCCACTACCTCACATCGACCAATTGATCGACACCACTGCAGGACATGAACTGTTAATTTTCCTAGGCACTTATTTCGCCTATAATCAAATCATGATGGCCGAGGAAGATCAGGAGAAGACGACTTTCATTACCCATCAAGGGATTTACAGCCACAAAGTGTTGCCCTTCGGGCTCAAAAATATGGGGGCTACGTACGAGGGACTAGTCACCAAGATGTTCAAAGAACAACTCGGTAAGACTATGGAAGTCTATATCGACGATATGCTGGTGATGTTGACAAGAAAAGAGGACCACATCGACCACCTGAAGGAAGCCTTCGAAATATTGAGGAGGTACGGAATGAAACTCATACCCGAGAAATGCGCCTTTGGTGTAGCCTCAGGAAAATTCTTAGGATTTCTCATATCACAACGAGGTATCGAGGTCAACCTAGATCAGATCAAAGTGATAGATACGATACCTGAAGTACTGAACAGCAAAAAACAAGTGCAAAAGTTGACGGGGCGAATAACTAGATTCATGTCGCGATCCTTTGATAGATGCCACAAATTTTTCGATGTACTGAGAAAGGACAATGTGTTACAATGGAATGAGGAATGTGTCTGTACGACCCAAATCCACTACAGATCGTGATGGCGCCGGACATCGCTGTCAGGCCAGCCAATTAGATTACCATGAATTTCCTCTTTTGATAATCTTGAAAATCTAAAGTTTTCCCTTTTTGTTTCACTGTCATTTCTCGAATTTAATCTTAAATAATTCCAATTAATACCAAGATTTACTGAAACCATCCCAGAAACCCGATGTCACAAGTGATAAAGATATAAATACAACACATCACATGTCCGAAATACAATGGACCGAAAGGAAATACATTTACTAGGAAGGGACTTAAAAGCTACGGGTCGCCTCGCATACTGCAACTCACCTAGTCCCTGAATCGTCTGTGCTGCTGCGCCCAATAGACCGCTAATATATCCTGAACCTGTGCAATAAAAATGCAACAGAAGTGTAGCATGAGTACGTAATCAACGTGTTCTCAGTGAGTGTCCCGCCTAATCCCGAAGGGGTAGAGACGAGATAGCCAACGTTGATACACTCTAATGGTCAAACGATTATTAGCTCTTAATATACAAATCAAGGATTTATTTTCTAACGTGGTTTCTATTCAGGTAGAGGAAACAATACGCTCATAAGTCTTTCATAGGAAATTTTCCAAGGACTCTTATCATTATTTTCAAGATGATCTAGAGCCAAAGGGACTTAAACAAGTCCAGGCAGCAATACAAGCATGCACATATCATACCGAGGCGACGGCCCGATCCAATAGAAATAAATGTGCACTTGCCGAGGGTCGACGATGCGCCTATAGATGCATCTATTAATCTGCCGAGGCGTTCGGCCCGTTCTAAAATAAATACACACAGACAAATAAACAGTCAGGAAGTCAACGTGGGACAAATATCCAGGAAAAAGTCCATTCTTTTTTATTAGTTTAAGAAAACGAAGCTTATGTCTTTTAGAAAGTCCAATTATCAATTTAATGGGATTTAAGCAATCTAAGTCATCAAGGATTTCACAATTAGTCCATATACAACATACTTTTGGGTCCTAGACTACATGGACAATAGCATATAGTAGATACACACGGACTCTCGTCACCTCGTGCGCACGTAGCCCCCACAACTAGGAGCACATAATCAATTTAACTCACCTATGGGGTAATTTCCCCCCCACAGAATTAGAAGGAAGACTCACCTCGCTCCGAACACTCGCAACCGACATTCTACATCCTTCCGAATGCTTGAACCAACGCACAATGCAACCAACAAGCCAATTTACGATAAACTAATGAGAATATACTCAAATACTTATTAAGAATTTAGATTATACAGATTCCCAATTTTGCTGAGTGAAATGACCAAAATGCTCTCAGGCCCACGTGCCCGGTATTCAAAATTTCTCGAAGATAAAGGTTACCCATGACTTTAAAAACTCAATATATTATTTTCTAGGTTTCCAACCAAAATCCCAATATTTACACTAATTTCTATGCTTAATCTCACACATAATCAACATATTTAACTCAAAAGTAATGGGGTGACTTACCTTAACATAGATGACAAAATCCTCTCTTGAAGCTCCACAAAAATCGCCCAAGCCATGAAGAAATGGGAGAAATGAACTAAATCCCATGATTTAAAACAAGCTTCTACCTCCGGCTATTTCCACTTCTGCGGAATTGCCACCTCTTCTGCCGTCCCGCTTTTACGGACAAAACTCCTATTTTGCGGACAAGGGTGCTCCAACCCATTTTCGCTTCTGCAACCAAACCACCACAGATGCGGTTCCGCTTTTGCGGAACCTTTAACGCATCTGCGGTCCTCCCCAAAATCCTCTCTTCCGCTTTTGCGGCTCCCTCTCTACTTATGTGGCTCCGCATCAGCGGCTCAAGGGCCGCTTCTGCGGTCTGCGCTGCCCTCACGCTCAACCACTTCTGCGGCTTCATCCTTGCTTCTGCGGGGCCACTTCTGCGGTCCCATCTCCGTAGAAGCGGAAATACCAGCAACAGCAGCTCAGCCATTTCCAAAAATCCTTTTTCGATCCGTTAACCACCCGGAATTCACCTGAGGCCTCAGGGATCCCAACCAAACATATCGACCAATCCCAAAACACATTCCGGACATGCTCGAGGCTTCGAATCACATCAAACAATGCTAAAATTGCGAATTACACCCCAAATTCAGGTTTATTAACTTTGAACTTTCCAACATTCATTTCCAATGTTTAAACCTACCAAATCACATCCGATTGATCTCAAATTTTGCACGCAAATCATATTATATACTCCCTCCGTTTCAATTTATGTGAACCCATTTGACTGGGCACGAAGTTTAAGAAAAGAGAGAAGACTTTTGATCTTGTGGTGTAAAACGAGACACCTTTATTTTGTGTGGCTATAATCTTTGCATAAAAGGTAAATTCTTTCTAAATAAGGAAAGGGGTCATTCTTTTTGGCACTGACTAAAAAGGAAATAGGTTCACATAAATTGAAACGGAGGGAGTATTAAGGACCTACTCCAACTTTCGGAATATGATTCCGACCTCGATATCAAAAAGTCAACCCCCGGTCAAACTCTTCAAATCCTATCTTTAGCCAAATGGCTCCACAATGGTCTACGGACCTCCGAATTCTCTTCCGATCGCGTCCCCAACTCCAGAATCACTTTACGGGGCTACACCAGTCTCAAAATTCAAAACGGACATCGATAACACTGAAATTCACTTAAGTCAAACTTATGAAATTTCTTCTAAATTGCTAACTTCCATATTAGGCGCCAAAATGCTCTCGGGTTATCCAAAACCCGATCCGGGCATACACCCAAGTCCGAAATCATTGTACGAACCTGCTGGAACTTCCAGATCCTGATTCCGAAGTCGTTTACTAAAAATTCCAATCCTAGCTCATTCTTTCAACTTTAAGCTTCCTAAATGAGAATTCTCTTCCCAAATCAACTTCGAATTTCCCGAAATCAAATTCTGACCACGCGTACAAGTCATAATACCTGGAATGAAGTTGTTCGTGGTCTCCGGCTGCTGAACGGAGCGCTAGTACTCAAAAAGACCGGTCAGGTCGTTACATTCTCTCCCACTTAAACATACGTTCATCCTCGAACGTGCTGAGAACAGTACTGGAGTGTTTTGAAATCACTGTTTAGCACCTCACGCACCTTCCCGTGCTACTAAATCTTTGCTGAGCACATAAGCTCGATAAATGTAGAAGATATTTTCTTTTATTCAAGCCAATAAGCTTTAGAGCCCGATTCCAACATCCGGAATCCTATGCTGGGCTTTTTCCCATTTACATATCAATAACTACACGCCGCACCCAAACATAACGGCATAACTTCGCCGAATTCTTACTTTGCAACACTAAATTCCTCGGGACTACAATAATATTCTCTAATCAACTTAGCTAAAATCCTACTAGTCTGATGCTCCCATTGCACGCCATGACATATACCGGTCTTACTCTAACCTTTACTATACTGCCATGACGAAAGAGATGTGCCAACATTCATAATCAATTGCCGAGTCAACAACATATCAGGTCTACACCCCTGACAAGGCTTTCACCTCATTCTGAACCCAATAATGGTCTTATCTCCATAACATACCTCATATAACTAGATTGTACAGAATCCTAGATCAAGGAATCTCGCCTCATCTGATACAACTGCTCAGGTAATAAGCCACCTCAAAATTTGTTAAAATCTCATATGATGCTACCATGCGCCAATAGGCCACCAATCCGAACACAACATAAACAGGAAATCGAATTGAGGAAGGAATTATCTAAACCCCACACTAATGCGAACTTTCCCTAGAAAGATAGGAGCGAAACACATAAAAGGAATACCACATAGAAAAGTAGACTCGACATCACGCTGTTGCGACGCTTAACCTGATCCAAATAACATACCCATGGCGGTGTGCCAGCCGATCCACAAATAGATCTCACATAAGGAGATTGCACTTTGAGCTAGATCTGCTAATTACAATAAAATATCGAATTTCGATCATAAGCACGCTAAGTGTATAATGCCATCCCTGAGAAAACACATAGCTCTATAGGCTACAAAACTCAAGCACAACTAATGTGCGGTACAAGATTTGAATCTCAAGAGCCATTCCACTCACATAACATCATTTCTACGTGGATCCTCAACACATAAGCAATTTACCAAGCTGTCTCACAACTCATACGGCGCAATATTCCATTACCTGGAATATCTGATGACTAAATAGCACCCCAATTGCTCTTCCATAAGGAGCACTTGCTGAAACATACACAACTGACCTGATATAAAGCCATGTTCACATATAAATCAACCTACTGATCTCAAAGTCGATTTCCGATTGCACCCACTTGGCTAAAAACCTTTCAAAAGTCCATAGTAACCCACTTTTCCTCATAACACATATGAACAACTATCATAACCGGAGCAACCTCCTCGGTTCATACCCCAATATACAAAGTGCCCTCCAGGCCTAAATTCTCAAACAAATGTTATTACCATAGTCCTCATACTTGCTTAAATTTTTGGTCAATCAAGTGGCTACGTGCCACACTTATACAATCTTCCCATGGGACATGCCCTTACAATCTTCCAAAATAAGTAATGGGTCTGCTCATTCCAACCATCAGTCGCATTAACACTGAAAATCGATCAAGAATCCTTAACCAGGATACAAAGCATTTTTTCATAAAACATCGATCTCAGGTGACTCTGAAGCCAATACCAATTTACTCTAATCATTCCAACCCTTCCTTGCCCATCCGAGCCTATGACATCCTTGTCGACACCGAACTACAACCTTGATCCTCACTTTGTATTTCCACACTACTCACTGCACCCAATGTGTCAATATACGATAGAACACAATTTTTCCTCGTAACTCCAAAATCATTAACGTCTTAACACCTCGTCATATAATAACGTGCACTCAACTCACTTTAGGAGAACCATAGCAACGCACAGGTAAATTTTCCCATAACTGTAGAATATGCAATTCTGCAAGTAGTGGTCCAAGCCACCATAACCCTTCCGGAATTTGCTTCTACACAACAAGCCTTAGAAATAAAAGGCTTCTGAATAACATCAATTGCGGCGGCTGACAAGCCTGATACGCACTGTCATAAATCATACATACAACCTCATTACACTAAATGAACTGATCGCAGGTTCCAACATGCCAAATTCAACAATGGCTAATCAATCCTTTTCCTTCCAATTTATTCTTGAGTGTTTTGAAATAATATTAACTCTCTTCGACGCATAACATATTCCATCTACACTCATCCCGAGTAACCTTGAACCGAGAGACCGTGCAGTCTCAACTCCTACGAACCATTTCATACTTCCCAATTGCTACATCACAAGCCAACCATCACGGAATATTTTGTGCAACTTCTCGTAAGCATGCTTTCCAATCTTGATCCTTTATTGTACCTATAAACTCGATATCATTAGGCACCACACTTTACCTCTTGAATTCACTAAGACCATTATTGAGAGCCACCCGCTCTGACTTGGTCCCGAACATAATCGGCTACATAAATCTCATAACATAGGAATACCCTCTCGACGAGGCACCTAGTAGAATTACTCCGTTAAAAACCCGCTTCCATATAAGGCATAAATCCCGAATTCTTTCCCAAGTTCTAACATGAGCTGATAAGGCCAATCATAGCACATCTTTAACAATTCCTCTGCTCAAATTACTACTTGTGATATTTTTCCGTAGCTGAGATGATTCCTCTCAGTATGCTACTATCAAGAAACATTGCAAGCAGCTAACCATGCAACCCAAATCATGAGCGGTGGGACTCTCGCACTTAGATTGAAGCCATTATTACAATACTCTAGAGTTTACCATTCTTAATTTTTCATATTCTGATTCATCATCCACTTTCGCACCAACAATTGCTGGCATCCTTGATATCTTACTGTAGAAACTCAATTTGATACTCTAAATCATCAACACCATTCACTCGAAAATTTCCCTATCTACAACGCACTAGAACGCCCTTGTTGACGATCCTTTACTCCAACAGCATCTAGGGTTCCCTGAGTACCCCACCTGTCGCAATCATTCCCCGACATCTTCCAACGCTGCTGCATCGGGTATTATCACTATGACATCAATAACCCATCATGAGTTCGAGCTCACTCTCCTGCTGTTCGAGTCCATTCACCCCTCATGGACATCCATTAAATGTGCGACAACATCTTTTCGCTTCAAAGTCATGCTACATCTTTCTTCACTACAGGCAGCTCCTTTCCGTCACATACAATCTCCTGCCGCGTAACAACGCTATGATTCGAATTAATCTAACGACTTCCATTGCCCGCCGCTAAAATCCCCACTTCAACTTAGATCTGTAAGCGCCAATACCTAAGCACCGATATCCTCAAGTTGTTGCAGACTCCCCTAAGGTGCACAACTTTCTCTTTACCAAGCCCTTACGCAGCTCCGCTGCTCTCCCACTTTGGGCAAACACACTTTTTCAATCAACCGCTCGGCCTGTGCTTCCTTAGCCTGACCCTTTAGAAGTTTACAACTCCGCCTGACACTTTCCACATGTCTATTTCATCTTTTGCTGCTAGCCATTACCTCAGTAAAATTCATCTTATTAGAACTTGAACCCACAAACCGCTACTGGCTTAAACCCTTCCAAGGGTCATTTCTTTCGAACCGTCAGCAATTAAAACACTGATTAAATCCTAGACCACCGCATCCCGAGATATCTGACGGTTGCATTTTCAATAGTATTTCACAATATCTTGCCATAAAGCGAATCATAGCAGATTATAACACCATCAAACTTAATACGTCAAATTAGGACAACCGCACCCCAATAAAGAAGAGAATTCCTTTCCCGCTTGCAATTATCACGTTTCATTACTTCCACTGGTCCACACCTGACCGTCCTTAGTTTGATTACCCTTTCCCCTATCGGGAATGAACTAATGGATCCCTTTGATTACACACTGAGTAGACCTCCCTTCCATTCATTCACTACCCCGACACTTGGGCAAACATCCTATCGTTACAACATCGCAGAATAAACACTCGTAAGCATCATGGCGACCTGTGCCTAGCCTCAAGGCTCTCAGAATTCCTATTGCTAAGCTGAATAATAGGATACCCTTCCACAAAGCGACTATAGTAGTCCAGTTAACTATTCTGGGAAAATCATCCCACACTACATTTGTAGTGCCATTTCAATTCTTCAAATCCTCAATTTATGACAAGCGCTCCCGTCACGTAAGATTGAGTAGAAAGGAATCAAAGGCATAAGCCTCAAAGGAATCGAATCGCACGTTAAGGAAATCAAGAAGGGAAGTACTCCTAACGGTCCTGCAGCCTCCCGAGGATAAGTACAGACGTCTCCGTACCGATCCGCGATACTCTACTAGACATGCTCATGACTCATAAGACCGACGGGAACCTAATGTTCGGATACCATGTTGTCACAACACAAATCCACTACATGTCGTGATGGCGGCGGACATAGCTGTCAGGCCAGCCAATTAGATTACCCATGAATTTCCTCTTTTGATACTCTTGAAAATCTAAAGTTTTTCCCTTATTGTTTCACATAAAATACGGTCATTTCTCGAATTTAAACTTAAACAATTCCAATTAATACAATGATTTACTGAAACCATCCCAGAAAACCGGTGTCACAAGTGCATGAGCAACTACAGATAAGGATATAAATACAACACAACACATGTCCGAAATACAATGGAAAAAAAGTAAATACAATTACTAGGAAAGGGTAAAGCTATGGGTCGCCTCGCATACTGCAACTCATCTAGTCCCTGAATCGTCCGTGCTGCTGCGCCTAGTAGGCCGCTAATATATAATGAAAATGTGCAACAAAATGCATAGAAATGTAGTATGAGTACGTAATCAACGTGTACTCAGTGAGTGTCCAGTCTAATCCCGAAGGGGCTAATCCCGAAGGGGTAGAGACGAGATAGTCAATGTTGACACACTCTAATGGTCCAACAATTATTAGTTCTCAATATACAGATCAAATAATGGATTTATTTTCTAACATGGTTTCTATTCAGGTAGAGGAAACAATAAGCACATAAGTCTTTCGTAGGAAAATTTCCAATGATTCTTTTCATTATTATCAAGATGATCTAGAGCCATAGGGAGGCATGTAATGATTTAAACAAGTCCAGGCAGCAATACAAGCATGCACAAATCATACCGAGGCGACGGCCCGATCCAACAAAAATAAATGTGCACTTGCCGAAGGTCGACGACGCGCCTATAGATGCATCTATTAACCTGTCGAGGCGTTCAGCCCGTTCTAAAATAAATACACAGAGACAGATAAATAGTCAGGAAGTCAACATGGGACAAATATATAGGAAAAAGTCCGTTCTCTTGTATTAATTTGAGAAAACGAAGCTCAAGTCTTTTAGAAAGTCCAATTATCAATTTAATGGGATTTAAGCAATCTAAGTCATCAATGATTTCAGAATTAGTCTACATATAACATGCTTTTGGGTCCTAGACTACCCGGACAATAGCATATTGTAGCTACGCACGGACTCTCGTCACCTCGTGCGCACGTAGCCCCCACAACTAGGAGCACATAATTAATTTAACTCACCTATGGGGTAATTTTTCCCTCACAGAATTAGAAGGAAGACTCACCTCGCTCCGAAGATTTGCAACCGACATTCTACATCCTTCTGAATGCTTGAACCAACGCATAATGCAACCAAACAGGCCAATTTACGATAAACTAATGAGAATATACTCAAATACTTATTAAGAATTCAGATTATACGGATTCCCAACCTCATTTACTGAAATGACCAAAATGCCTTCGGGCCCACGTGTCTGGAATTCAAAATTTCTCGAAGATAAAGGTTACCCATGACCTTCGGAACTCAAATATATAATTTTCTAGGTTTCCAACCAATACCCTAATATTTACACTAATTTTTATGCTTAATCTCACACATAATTAACGTATTTAACTAAAAAGTAATGGGGATGACTTACCTTAACATAGATGACAAAATCCTCTCTTGAAGCTCCCCAAAAATCGCCCAAGCCGTGAAAAAATGGGAGAAATGAACTAAATTCCACGATTTAAAACAAGCTTCTACCTCCAGCTATTTCCACTTCTGCGGAATTGCCACTGCTTCCGCGGTCCCGCTTTTGCGGATAAAACTTCGCTTTTGCAGACAAGGGGGATCCATCCCATTTTCGCTTCTGCAACCAGACCACCGCAGATGCGGTTTCGCTTTTGTGGAACCATAACCGCATCTACGGTCCTCCCCAAAATCCTCTCTTCCGCTTCTGCGGCTCCGCATCAGCGGTTCAAGGGCTGCTTTTGCGGTCCTGGCTGTCCTCACACTCAACCGCTTCTGCAACTTCATTCTTGCTTCTACGGGGCCGCTTCTACGGTCCCATCTCCGTAGAAGTGAAAATACCAGCAACAATAACTAGGACATTTCCAAAAATCCATTTTCGATCCGTTAACCACCCGGAATCCACCCGAGGCCCCCGGGACCCCAACCAAACATACCGACCAATCCCAAAACACTTTATGGACTTGTTCGAGCCTTCAAATCACATCTAACAACGCTAAAATCACAAATTACACCCCAAATTAAAGTTTATGAACTTTGAACTTTCCAAATTCAAGTTTGAACTATTAGTTATGACCTGAATCTTTGAAAAAAGAAAAAGAGAACCTAATACTTATGATCTGAAGTTGTTAATGACTACATGTCTTATTATTCAAGTCTAATTTTTACATTTTGTTTCTTGTAAGAATTGTTTGTTCATATATATTTCTCATCTAGAAGCTCTCATTCGAGTTGAAGTAAAGATTGTATACCAGTGAGTCTTGTATATTAATATTATACTTGCATATTAATATTATATCAAGAGACCTTAATACGTAGTAGCTGGTGAAGGAAAAGTTGGGTTCCGTTACTCTAGGGAAAAGCCCTTTTACTTCTTATATAGAAAAGAAATACATTTTCATATGTGAAACTCATTTCTTATGTAAATGTTGAACTTTAAACTTCTTTTAGTTTACAACTCCCTTATCTCATCTTTTCTTCCATTGGGACTGTGAACTTTGAATTTTCTAGCAAAAATTTAAGCTTTTTCTCATTGATAAACTGCCAACTAAAGGTGCAAGTCTGCTCTGATTGTGGTTCCCAACTTCATTGGTCCCTTTCTGATTTGAGAATACTTGTGTTATATAAATAGCACAATTATTCAGTAACAAGAGATTTCCTTTTCGTGGCTCATGTGAACCTATTATATCTATGTCTCTATTTTACCTTTTTCATAATGGCTGAGCACTTGGAAGTCTTGTACAGTCTTAATGAACATTATTTTGTAGTTTTGATGAATGATGAACATGATTTTCTTGGCAGGCAGTGAATGTAATATGGCTAAACTAACATTGGATGGTGTGGATGTAATGGGCGAGCGGTTGGCTGAGGAGGTTGTTTTTTTAATAATGTGATTTAATTTGCTTTTGTTCTGCCCTGTTCCTTTTTCTAATATTTTCTTTAAAGCATGCTATATGTACCCCATCGGATGGTAATGATATGGAAATTGATGTTAAGTTCTTGAGGTGATCAAAAGAAAGCCAGGTTTTTAGAAATTTCTTTTGTTGCACATTCTGTTGGAGGAGTAGTGGCAAGATATGCAATTGGGAAATTATATAGACCTCCAAGAATGGAGAATGTGGAGAAGCTGTCAGCCGATGCCAGTGAAGAACGGTCAAAGGGTACAATAGCTCGCCTGGAACCAATAAATTTTATCACTGTTGCATCACCTCATCTGGGTTCAAGGGGTAACAAGCAGGTATCAATTTGTTTTTTAAATAATAATCTTACAATAATTTAAGGTTTGATATAAAGTGGCTTCATCATGTGTCACCTATAAACAAAGATCAATCATTGCATCCATGATGCCTTATGTCTCTTCTGATGAAGCTACTCTTGGATGAGAGTGGTTCCATTTTTTGGTGTTTTGAGACTGTTGGCTGTGAAGTTTAGTTAGTGCTTACGGTGTCACTTAGCGCACCACTTTCATGGCTTGAAAATCACTTTGTGATGGATTTTAACCTAGGGATTATTGGTGGTGTTGTCCACGATTTCACGCTTAATGTATTTGATTACCGGGGGTCTAGTGCTGGTGTAAACGTATACTAGTTTAATCATAAAGCACCCATTGTACAAGTTTAAGTTTATGTATTAATATAAGAACTATCAGGGGAAAAGACCCATCACAAACTCCTTAAATGACAGATTCCTCATCTAAGAGTATCATCTCCATCCTTTATTGATGTAATAGCAAGTGCTGAGACAAATATCGGCCAAAAACCTGATAAAATATTTAATAAATTCACATGTTTGACAAAGGAAAAAAATAGCGCTAGTACTATTAACATAAGATGGTAAAGTAAGATGGAGAAGCAAGGAATGGAATCCACCAAGGGAAAAAAACAAGGAAAGATACATCTAATTTGTCACAAAAAATAATCCACATCAGAAAGGACATGAAAAGAATTACTTCAAGATGTGAAGTTCTACAACTGCATGAACCGAAAAAATAACAGTAAGTATTCCCCTTTTCCTGGTAGTGTTGTCTCCCTCCAACTTGATAAGTTATCCAAGGAATGCAACCTCTGGGAGATTTTTTTTAACTCATCTTAACAAGTCTTATCTTTAGTAACCTCGAAGTTGCATCAGGTCTTCTTGTGTTTGACTGTGATTCCTTCTTTTGATATGAGAACCTCAAAGTTCCTGAAATGTAAAGGAAAGCAAACTTTCTGATTAACGTAGACATTACTTGTAAACTACATTCTTCTGCATGGCACATCGGTGTTTAGAATGATGTAGTCAGTTACGGTTCTTAATCATACTCAATTATCTGCTGGTCTGGCTTATAATCAGTATTCTAGAGATATCCTCTTTAGTTGCGGGTGGTAGATATTCATCCCTGCTTAATCTTGTGGCATGTGAAAAGGAAAATGTTCTGTCATCTGACAGAAGGATCAAGAGGGAAATGCTTTTCCATGTTTCTTCTGTCATCTAGATCTTTAGGTACGAGCAAGTTATCCTCTTTTCCTCAAGTCTATTTTTGCATTATTAAGATTGTGAGTTTGCTCCCTACCTTACAAGATCTACTATACCGTTGTTGGATTTTTGGCAATATTTATTTATTTGCTAATTGTCAGGTGCCATTTCTTTTTGGTGTAACTGCCTTTGAGAGAGCTGTCGGTCTTGTTGTTCATTGGATATTCAAGAGAACTGGTCGACACCTTTTTCTAAATGAAGATGAAGGAAAGACTCCATTACTGAGATGGATGGTGGAAGATGATGGTGAATTACACTTTATGTAAGTTCTAAGATTTATTTACTAGAACTGGTGATATTCAAGAGAACTGGTCGACACCTTTTTCTAAATGAAGATGAAGGAAAGACTCCATTAATAAGATGGATGGTGGAAGATGATGGTGAATTACACTTTATGTAAGTTCTAAGATTTATTTACTACGTTCATCAGACAGTGTAGTCCTATCATTTATGAGGGTCTGTGGTAAACACTATAGTATTTGATGCTAATTTGTTATGATCGTATCCTGTTTGTACTGTTGAACTTGAGTCAGGCAACCGGCCTCTGATATCCAAACTTCATTAAAGACTATTTTTTCCTTAACAAACTTTATTATAGATATTGTAGGTTGGAGAACGTCATCAATTAGACGTAATACTGAACTGCCCAAGGTACAATAGCTAATATCTGATGTAATTACCTATTAAATCTCATGTGCTGTCATAACAGTACATGCTTACAGTGGGAGAACTCCTTAAATGAAAAGTATCCTCACATTGTGTATGAAGAACATTTCAAGGCGTGCGATAGTGAGCAGAGTGAATGTGTTGTTAAGGAAAATGATTGTTTTGACAAGCTAGAAGGTTAGTACTCTCTGCTTATGGCAAGAAGTTGACTTTAGGTAAATTGTCTCCGGTTAGGTTCTTTCCTGTGATTCTTGCTCCCCCCTAGCTTATGGCAAGAAGTTGACTTTAGGTAAATTGTCTCCTGTTAATGCATTTTCGCTGAGCTTTTGGTGATTATGTTCAAAAATGTATGCATGATTAATTTTTTATTCTTTCTGTTATCTAGTGCTTAGCACCAATACAAAGAATGACTCCATTGATCCTTAAGTACTATGCAATCTTGTTTGTAAATCAGTGTAGTCTTTGACCATCCGATCTTTTTCAGATAGGAAGTCTTAAGTTGAAGTATTTGTTCTTTTCCAATTGTAGTTGTTCTTAAATGCAACTGAATTAACCCTCAGGGGTTGGTATGGTGGCAATATACTTGAGCCTTGGGGTTTGCTCCCTTTCAAGGTCTCAAGTTCGAAACCCACAGGGTGCAAACAATTTCTGAGGGCCATCGGACTAGGTAAAACCTGAATTAACTGTGGCGCACTTGCGAGAAACTCCTTGCCGAGGGCCTATGCACCCCTGGGATTAGTCGGGGCTCTTAGAGACTCGGACACCCGGTGCAAATCAAAAAAAAATGCAACTGAATTTTCGTGTTTCTAATTTCTTTTGAATTATATGTTGATAATACCATCTTGAAGAAGGAAAAGGAAATGAAAATGATGTTTTATATCTTTCCTTCTTAATATTATATACTAATTCTTGATTGCTAACTTATCAAGAAAATATTATAGTGCTAATGCTTTGACCAATTATCCAGAGGAATTGGTGACTGGTTTGTCTCGGGTGTCTTGGGAGAAAGTAGATGTCAGTTTTCACAGCAGCAGGCTCAGATTTGCTGCAGACAGTGTTATTCAGGTCTCACTCTTTCTGTACTCCCTGTAGTCTTTCTCTCTCTCTCTAGACTCTACATATATATATATATATATATATATATATATATATATATATATATATAAATCACATATATATAACATAGACGATAGTGTTAATGCATAGAGCATTTTCTGATGCTCCCTCCATCCTAATTTATGTGACACCGTTCATAAATTTGAGAGTCAAATGAGTTCTCTTTGATTGCCGATTTTTCATAAGCTTTTAAATATTTTGAATTGTTAATTATTGTGACTTATAGTACATTTTATGTAGTTTCCAAATATGTTAATTTTATTTCAAAAAGCTTAAAGATTCCATGTCCAAGCTCACAGTCAAAATTAAAAGGTTTGACTCTCGAAATCCAAATTGTGCCACATAAATTGAGACAAGGAGTATTTTTTTTGGTTCTCCAAGAACCAAAGTCAGTTACAATTTATTTATACCGATGTATCAGAATTGTGTGTTTATTTTATCACTTACACCTTTAAGATAAAAGGCTGTCAATAACTCCTGTTTTTGTCCTGGATGTCGTGTTGCCTTTACTTGTTACCTTGAGTATTACACCCTCTGTCTCACTTCATGTGATGCAGTCTGTCTAGGCATGGAGTTTAAGAAAGAAAAAAAGACTTTTGAAACTTGTGGGCAAAAACAAGCCGTAGATATTTGTGTGACTATTAATCATCTCAATAACGGTAAAGTGTAAAGTCTAAAATTTTATCCTTACCAAATATAGAAAGGTATCATTCAATTTGGGAAAGACTAAAAAGGGAAAATGCATCACATAAATTGGGCCAAAGGGAGTAATTAGCAAAAGCATTTACTAGTTATCCTACTTAAATCAGGCATATTCTTTAGGTTTATTTTGTGAGAAACTGCATGTTTACTTGCAAAATTTACACTTGGAACTCCTATTCCTTTTCTATCTTTTATTCTCTGGGATGCATATATTAAAAATGTAAATGAAAGAAAGAAAAAGAGTAAAAGAAAGAAAAAGAAAATAGGTTTGAGGAGAGGGCGTGTCTGTGGTTTTTAAAAATGAAAATTACTTGGACTAGATTTCTATCATGTGCTTGACTAAAGCCATTTTGTGCACTGTATTTGACATGGATCCTGTGCAGTTTTACTTTTTCCCTATTTGTGAAAATCCAAATCAGGGGGATTATTCCGGTGGTCACATATACAAAACCAAACACACAAGGTGTTTTGCAATATAATGCCTAATTTGCTTAAGCGGATTGAAAGCATCAGGTTTTTGCCAAAATGTTGCCATGTTTTTCAACCCATTTAGTAAAAGTTTAATTGTTCGGATCTTGGTAGGAAACGCTTTTGTACACCATATAATGTATATGAGAGCTGAGCTTTTGTTAATGTGTTATTTGTCTTGTTGTTTACCATGTAACATTGATTAGAGTCGAGTTGTAGAACCTGTAAAGGTGTACGTCTTCAGAAATTGGCTACTTTTATGTTTTGTTGTGACTACATAGCTTCATGAGCATTTGTGTGCTAATTTCTGAGTAAATATGTTTGTACTAGGGTATATTTTAGGCTTGGAGACTTATGGTGATAGGAAAACTTAGTAATGACTTTTCAAGCCCTTTTAAATGTTCAAAGTCGGCTACATTTATGCCAGTAGGCTATACAGCGTCAAGGTATTTGTGCACAGATTGCCGAGTTATTAGGTTTTTATGGGTAATTTATTGATGAAGAGTGGTCATGGTGGGAAAAGCCTTTGTAAAATTTTGACATCTTTGCAGGAGCATTTCTTCTGCAAGCTACGAGTGGTTCATATATACAGAAGTTTAAACCAGTTATGCTAAAGGCACTAACACAGTGCTACTTATATATTTTTGGTGTCTGTTTTTAATTGGTGACTGAATCTGGCGTTCATAACTAAGGCTGATATTAAATCATCTATGTTGCTTATCATGGGGTTGAACGTATCATTCACTTCGTAAATCCTGTAACTAAATGGCAATAAAGGATAAAAAAGGCATTTGGAGCATGAATATAGGTGTTAGTGAACAAGGATCTTTAGATCAGTGCTCAACATTTTAAATTTCCTAATACATTTTGGGAGCTTATATTCCATACTTCTAGTGTTCCAGATAGAGCGTCAGACTTCAAAACGTTTTTATGTCCCTCAGATTTTATGTGCTGTCTCAAAATTAGGCCCTATTCTTTTGGCATTGAAATCGCACACTAAAAGAGTATTTTGTATAGTAATTAAGGCTTTTGAGATCTTCATGCTTATGAAGTTAATATATAATGCTCGCTGTGTTGCTTAAAGGTGAAAGATCAATATTGTGTAATGCTCGCCGTATTGCTTATAGGTGAAAGATCAATATATGCATGCAGAAGGTGCTGATGTTGTACAACATATGATAGATAATTTTCTTCTCTAGAAGTCAATCGAATCTGAAGCGCATTGGATTGCTGTGGAAAATGCTGAATTTACAAGGTATATTAACTGCTTCTACAGAGTCTTGTTTTCTTTTCTTTTGATTTTAGAAGTACTAGATGTTTTTCAAGGGGCCTGGTGTTTGGGGTCAAATTTGGCCCTATACGCCCCTATGCCGAAGGGTAGCCCAATAAGTGTATATCTATTATAGTAAAGGCACGGCTCGGACGTAAGGGCGAAGGCCGCCATTTAAAACCGCCCGATAGAAGGACGTCGACCATTCCTTGTATTTTTATTATTATTTTAAGGAAGACCTCTTCCTATATAAATAGGACCTTCCCATTGTAAAATGCATTAGTGTTATTCTTGAATAATACAACTGTCTCAGTTTCTCCTATTCTCTCTGAAAATGTTGGTTTATGTTTTAGTCAACAATGGCATGCTGAAAATGTTGGTTTAGATTTAGTCAACAATGGCATGCAATTTGAAGAGTTGGTGGAAAGAGTTGGCATGAATGCTAGGAGGAAGCTTCCTCCTTTGATGTCACTCATGACATCAAGAGGAGGTAGTTTGATGTCACCAATGACATCAAGAGGAGGTCCTTACCCCTATAAATAGATGAACTCTTTCATTTATAGAAACCATCCCAAAAACAATACAATATATTGTTGTGAGTAGAGAGTTAAGAGAGAAATTCTCTTAAGTGTAATTGGGAAATCTCCTCATTCATTTGTAAATAATAGTAAGGCAATTGTTCTCTGGTGGACGTAGGATTATTTTGATCCGAACCACGTTAAATCTTGTGTTCTTTCTTTTACGTTTCCGCTAACAATTGGTATCAGAGCGACAGGATTCTATAACGATCCAAGGAGGAAGAACAAGCAAAGATGAGTTCCATGAAGTTTGAAATTGATAGATTCAATGGACGCAACAACTTCAACATCCGGAAGATCCAGATGATGGCGTTACTATGGAGGGAAGGTTCAATCCATGCTATTGACGGAAAGTATCCTAAGGATATATCAGCTCCCGACATGGAGAAGATTGAAGGGGATGCATTGAGTGCAATCCAACTATCTCTTGCACCTAACGTGCTTTGTGAAGTGAGTACAGGTACCGAAGAGACGGCCAAACAGTTATGGGAAAAGCTAGAAGGGCTATACCAAGACCGATTAGTGACAACAAGGATGTTGTTACAACGACGTCTTCACACATTTAAGATGGGGTCAGGTACTTCGTTACAAGATCATTTAGATGCGTTCAATAAACTTGTCATGGACTTACAGATTGCAGGAATTAAAAGGGAGGAGGAGACGCTTGCATGTGCTTTGCTATTTTCATTGACTTCAGGATATCGTGATATTGAGAATTCAATGATGTATAGCAAGGAGCCTATCAAGCTTGAGCAAGTGCAGCAAGCACTTAACTCTAGTGATGTGCGGAGACACATCGAAGGAGACAGAGATGACCAGGCAAGTGGGCTTTTTGTGAGAGGTCGGACTAGCCGACAGGGAAAGAGCAAATCAAAGTACAGATCAAAGTCTCGTGTGAACAAAAAGAATACATAGTGTTGGGGTTGTGGCAAGAAGGGGTACTTCGAACGAGATTGCCCAATGTCAAAGTCCAAAGAAAAAGCGAGTGCATCTACGGTTGAACAGGTACATGATTTTGATAATGATTATGTACTAACAACATCGTGTAATAATAGTAATTATGGAAACAAATGGGTGTTAGACTCTGCTTGTACTCTGCATATGACGTTCCGAAAAGACTGGTTTAGTAGCTATGAGAAAAGTGGAGGAACCGTAGTAATGGGCAATAATGCAACTTGTGCAATAGTTGGCATTGGCTCGGTTCGAGTTTGCTGCCATGACGGAGTCGTGAGGACTATTACACAAGTCCGTCATGTTCCTGATTTGAAGAAGAATTTGATCTCCTTGGGTACTCTAGATGAATAAGGCTACAAGTACATGAGCGAAGCAGAAACTATGAAGGTGACTAAAGGTTCTTTAGTCATGCTGAAAGGCAAGCTGGAGAACGGCCTTTACACATTGGCCGGAAGCACCATTGTTGGCTCTGCAAATGCATCTACAGTGCCGTTATCTAATGATGACAAGGCAAGATTATGGCACATGAGACTAGGTCATATGAGCGCACGCGGACTGGAGATGCTGAGCAATCGTAACCTTTTGGAAGGTGAGAAGATCAGCACACTTGACTTCTGTGAGCACTGCGTTCTAGGGAAGCAGAAGGTCAGCTTCAGCACTGCAAACACAAGACAAGAGGAGTGCTAGACTACATCCATTCAGATTTATGGGGTCCTTCTAAACTTCCATCGAAGGGCGGAAAGAGGTATCTTCTCACTTTTATTGATGATTTCTCACGAAAGGTTTGGGTGCATTTTTTGAAGGCAAAAAGTGATATTTTTGAAGCATTTAAAGAGTGGAAGATTTTGGTTGAAAATCAAACGGAGCGGAAAATCAAGTATCTTCGCACAGACAATGGCTTGGAGTTTTGCAATGAAGAGTTTAATAAATTATGCAAGGTTCATGGGATCTCAAGACATAGGACTGTCAGGCATACCCCATAGCAGGATGGAGTTGCCGAGAGAATGAACAGAACTGTTCTTGAAAAGGCTCGTTGTATGCTCATACAAGCCAAAATGTCCAAAGAATTTTAGGCTGAAGCAGTTCACACTGCTGCTCATATTGTCAATCGATCTCCAGCATCGGCGATTGACTTTAAGACTCCGAATGAGGTATGGTCAAGTGAACCCTCTAACTATTCATACTTACGAGTATTTGGGTGTCCAGCTTATTATCACGTTAATGAAGGAAAGCTTGAACCAAGGGCTAAGAATGCCATATTCGTAGGGTATGTGGATGGAGTAAAAGGGTACAAACTTTGGTGTTTGTCTTTACTCAAATTTATAGTTAGTAGAGATGTCACCTTTGATGGATCCTCTATACTTGATCCTCGTAAAGTTTCTGTGGAGTTTTCAGGAAACAAGAACAACGAGCAGGTGGAGCCTCCGGTGGTGCTTGCCAAGGAAAAGGATCAAGAGACTCATGTTAAAGATGAGTCAGAAGATGTAGATCTTGAAGAACTTGCTGTCAATGAACCATACACAATTGCGAAGGGGAGGGAGAAGAGGCAGACACGAGAACCGGAATGCCTAATAAATCAAGCAAACTTGATTGCATATGCGTTCGTAGCTGCACAAGAAGAGATTAAGGATCTGGAGCCCTCCTCGTATATTGAAGCAACTTCTTGCAAGGATGTTGCACAATGGCGGTTAGCCATGACAGAAGAGATGGAGTCACTTCACAAGAATCAAACATGGGTCTTAGTGAAAAGACAAAAGGGGAAGAGGATAGTTGGATGCAAGTGGGTCTACAAAAAGAAAGAGGGAATTCCTGAAGTGGAAGATGCTAGGTTTAAGGCGATAATGGTTGCAAAAGGTTTCAGTCAGAAGGAGGGAATTGACTATAATGAAATTTTCTCTCTCGTCGTGAAACATAGCTCAATTCGCGTGCTACTAGCATTGGTTGCACAATTTGACTTGGAGCTTCAATAGCTTGATGTCAAAACGACTTTCTTATATGGTGATCTAGAAGAGACAATCTATATGGATTTGCCTGAAGGTTTCCTAGCTGAGGGAAAAGAAGATCACGTATGCGAACTAAAGAAGTCTTTGTATGGTTTGAAGCAATCTCCTAGACAGTGGTACAAGAGGTTCGATGCAGTCATGACTACACATGAATTATCATAGAGTGCATTTGATAGTTGTGTGTATCACAAGAAGATGTCTTGTAACTCAATGATTTATTTACTGTTGTATGTTGATGATATGCTTATTGCTGCTAACAACATTACAGAGATAAATGCTTTGAAGAAACTATTGAGTAAGAAATTTGACATGAAGGATTTAGGAGCTGCAAAGAAAATCCTTGGTATGGAGATTTCAAGAGAAGACGGAGTTGTACATCTTTCTCAGAAGAGGTATATTGAAAGAATTCTTTAGAGATTCAATATGCAGACGTGCAAGCCTGTAAGTACACCATTAGCTCCTCATTTTAAACTTTCAGTGCCTCAGTCCGAGGATGAAGTGGAGCATATGTCAAAGATTCTTTATGCCAGTGCAGTTGGTAGCATTATGTATGCTATGGTATGCACACGTCCAGATATTGCTCAATCTGTAAGTGTGGTAAGTAGATACATGTCCAGCCCAGGAAAGAGGCATTGGGAAGCTGTCAAGTGGATATTGAGATATCTCAAAGGAGCTTCTAGTGTTGGTCTGACTTTTCGAAAAAGTGGAGGTATTTCAATTCTTGCTTATGTGGATTCTGACTATGCAGGAGATCTTGACCGAAGAAGGTCCACAACTGGATACATCTTTACCCTCGTTGGCAGTGCCGTTAGTTGGAAGTCGACTCTACAGTCGATTGTCGCTTTGTCTACGACAGAAGTAGAATACATGGCAGCAGCTGAGGCGGTGAAGGAAGCTATCTGGTTAAAAGGTTTAGTAGCGGAATTGAGTTTGGTTCAGCTGGAATCAACTCTTAGACGTGATAGTCAGAGTGCTATTCATCTAATGAAAAATCAAAGATTTCATGAGCGCACTAAACACATTGATGTCAGATTTCATTTCCTTCGAGATGTTGAAGAGGGAACTATCAAGGTCGTGAAGGTTATCACAGACGATAATGTTGCAGATATGTTGACCAAGATAGTTCCGCTCGCCAAGTTTGCACAGTGCAAAGACTTGGCGGGGGTGTGCATCAACTGATGCAATTCCGAAGAGAATAGTTGTTAGGTGGAGGTGGTATGTTCAACCATGGTTTGATTCTTCTGGTTTCTTACAACGGGATTGCCTAGTAAGCTTAGAAGTTTTGGCCAGAGTTGTTCACACGCACACTCGAAACGCAAACCAAGGTGGAGATTGAAAATGTTGGTTTATGTTTTAGTCAACAATGGCATGTTGAAAATGTTGGTTTAGATTTAGTCAACAATGGCATGCAATTGGAAGAGTTGGTGGAAAGAGTTGGCATGAATGCTAGGAGGAAGCTTCCTCCTTTGATGTCACCCATGACATCAAGAGGAGGTAGTTTGATGTCACCAATGACATCAAGAGGAGTTCCTTACCCCTATAAATAGATGCACTCTTTCATTTGTAGAAACCATCCCAAAAACAATACAATATATTGTTGTGAGTAGAGAGTTAAGAGAGAAATTCTCTCAAGTGTAATTGGGAAATCTCCCCTTCCTTTGTAAATAATAGTAAGGCAATTGTTCTCTGGTGGACGTAGGATTATTTTGATCCGAACCACGTTAAATCTTGTGTTCTTTCTTTTACATTTCCGCTAACACTCTCTCTATCTCTATCTCTAACGAACAACTTCACTTGAGTTCATAATATCATCTTATAATATTAGATCTACAACAATAACATCATTCATGCATCTCTAGGTCTATTATATTTGATTACGATTTACCCTTTCATATTTTTGATTGTTTTCTAGCTTACAAAGTACATTATTAACTTTTGAGCCAAACAATTTGGCGTCGTCTATGTGGATTTCGAGAATCAAAATCATAGTATCCACGTAGAGATCAACCAACTACCTTTCTCTACACCACACAACAACAAAAGATGGCCGCAAATAATACTAGATCGAAAGCTATAGTGGGTGTCACAACCAATCTTCTTGGTCCTCTCAACGAGGCCAGTTACGATGTCGTCGCAAATGCAACCCCCAACATCACACTAGGTGCAGAGATCTCATCTTCCCCATCCGAAGATCTGACGATCTTGCACGAAAAGGGAGATTCGACATCAGCTGCTAAAGAATCACCCTCGGTGGTTAAAAAGCTACTGGAAGAGTGGCTAACAAACACCCTAAGTGACTTGGCCGAGAAATCACCGCAAGGCAACATCAAGTTTGTGCCAACGGTAAGCATCACCATCGCCATGTGCAAACTTGAGAATACACGCGTAAATAATCAACCCATCGAGGCACAGACCAGCGATGGTCCAATAAAAGCCATCCTAAGGAAGATGGAAGAAATGGAAAATGAAAATAAGGCACTCCACGACCAAATAAAAGAACACCAGGAGAGGGTCGACAAGATCCCCGGAGCTCCCAAGTTGCTACCAAAACACGACGTGTGGAGGTTCATAGAGCAGTCGTACTCTGAAGAAGTTGACTCTTACTTTATCCCAAAAACCTTCAAGATGCCTCCCTACTTGAGGGTGTACGATGGAACCACAGATTTCGAGGATCATCTGATCCACTATGTCACAGTAGTGAAGGGCAACGACCTATCGAAAGAATAGGTACTGTTGGTGCTGTTGAAGAACTTTGGCGAGACATTGACAGGAGGGGCCTTGACATGGTATCCCAGTTGCCTGCTAAGGCAATATCAACATTCGAAGAAAATAGAGGATAAGTTCGTTACCGCCCACGCGGGTGCGAAGAAAGCGAAAGAAAGGGTCAACGACATCTTTGCCTTGAGACAAACCATAGGAAAAGTGCTCAGGGACTTCCTATCTAGGTTTAACAGGGTGAGGATGAGTCTGTTGAATGTATCGGAAGGTATGGTGGTCGCCACTTCTAGAACGGGCTAACCAGGGCTGCTAAGCTGCCTCATGAAGTATCCCCTTACCACATGGGAGGAAATCTACAACGCCTATTGCACCGAGGTACGAGCGGATGAGGATGATCTCAATGGACCTACTCAACGCCTAACGATGATACACTCAGAAAAAAGGAGAGATCGACGCAACGAAAGACGGGGAGAACAACTTCCGCGCTCTAACAGAGACCGACATCATCCCAGACATACGGACGCGTTATAGCGACACGTCGCCCCGCTCCGAAACGAAAGAGGTATGCCCCACGTATTATCCTCACATACGTTTTGCATGTCTCCTTCATAAATAGTGTACGCACTGGAGAATGTCACCAAGGTGCAGTGGCCGTAAAAGATGAAATTAGACTCTGCCACGAGGAAATCAAATGTCCTATGTGATTTCCATCAGGAATGGGGACACAAAACCGAAGACTGCATAGGTCTACGACAAGAAGTGGTCAGGATGCTGAACCAGGGATACCTAAGAGAATTACTCAACGACAAAGGGAAAATCAACTTTGCGTGCAGATAGGAACAACCCCGCGGACCGCCAAAGCCGCCTTCCCCAACACGAACGATAAATATGATCGTCGGTGGTGGCAACGACACTGTGATCAATCACGTCAAATTTGCCAACACACACAGACTGAAGTGGACCATCTCCCATGAATGATATGACGACTTCGAAGGTAGTATCGCCTTCGATAAGTCTTATGCCGACGATTTATCTTTCCCTCAGTTTGATTCTTTAGTTATTACTTTACGTATTGTTGATACGGATGTTAAAAGAGTCATGGTTGACGACGGAAGTGGCCCCTGTATTATCCACCCAAGGGTCCTTGCACAAATGGGACTCGAGGATAGGGTAATACTGTGCTCCATAACACTAACTGGTTTCTATAATGTAGTGGAACGGGCATTCGGAGAAATAACACTGCTCGTCTTAGCGGGAGGAGTCACATTGGAAACGACTTTCCACGTGATGAACCAAGAAACGGTGTACAACGTCATCATAGGAAGCTCGTGGATACATGCCATGCGAGCAGTTCCTTCAAGCCTTTATCAAGTGATCAAATTTCCTACCCCACAGGGAGTATTCAGCATTAGGGGAGAGTCGTGCACCACGCAGGAATGTTACAAAATAGCTCAAGATTGCGCCCACACCCAACAACTGAAGGGGGCGAATGCGGAGGCATAATAATTAGCCGTGTCGGGGACTAAAGTCGACCCAACAGCGGACGCCATCAGAGATCTCGACGTCGTGGAAGCCTGTAAAGAAACGGTCGAAGATCTCGACCCAGTCCAATGGGACGACACTGACCTAGTGAAGAAAGCCTACATCGGCCACGGCCTCGCCAACCCAAGTATCGTGAATTCCTAACTAACCATGCAGATCTATTTGCTTTCTCCCATTCAGATATGTGGGGGGATTTCGCGAGACATCGCCACCCAAAAGCTGAACGTCGATCCACTACATCCGCTCGTGCGGCAAATGAAAAGCAAATTCAATGCTCGAGGCTTCGAATCACATCAAACAATGCTAAAATTGCGAATTACACCCCAAATTCAAGTTTATTAACTTTGAACTTTCCAACTTTCATTTCCAATGTTTAAACCTACCAAATCACATCCGATTGATCTCAAATTTTGCAAGCAAATCATATTAAATATTAAGGACCTACTGCAACTTTCGGAATTTGATGCCGACCTCGATATCAAAAAGTCAACCCCCGGTCAACCTCTTCAAATCCTATCTTTAGCCAAATGGCTCCACAATGGTCTACGGACCTCCGAATCCTCTTCTGATCGCGTCCCCAACTCCATAATCACTTTCCGGGGCTACTCCAGTCTCAAAACTCCAAACGGACATCGATTACACTGAAATGCACATAAGTCAAACTTATGAAATTTCTTCTAAATTGCTAACTTCCATATTAGGCGCCAAAATGCTCCCAGGTTATCCAAAACCCGATCTGGGCATACGCCCAAGTCCGAAATCATTGTAGGAACCTGCTAGAACTTCCAGATCCTGATTCCGAGGTCGTTTGCTAAAAATTTCAATCCTAGCTCATTCTTTCAACTTTAAGCTTCCTAAATGATAATTCTCTTTCCAAATCAACTTCGAATTTCCCGAAATCAAATTCTGACCACGCGTACAAGTCATAATATCTAGAATGAAGCTGTTCGTGGCCTCCGGCTGCTGAACAGAGCGCTAGTACTCAAAAACACCGGTCGGGTCGTTACATTCTCTCCCACTTAAACATACGTTCGTTCTCGAACGTGCTGAGAACTGTACTGGAGTGGTTTGAAATCACTGTTTAGCACCTCATGCACCTTCCCGTGCTACTAAAACTTAGCTGAGCACATAAGCTCGATAAATGTAGAAGATATTTTCTTTTATTCAAGCCAATAAGCTTTAGAGCCCGATTCCAACATCCGGAATCCTATGCTGGGCCTTTTTCCCATTTACATATCAATCACTATACGCCGCACCCAAACATAACGGCATAACTTCGCCGAATTCTTACTTTGCAACACTAAATTCCTCGGGACCACAATAATATTCTCTAATCAACTTAGCTAAAATCCTACTGGTCTGATGCTCCCATTGCACCCCATGACATATACAGGTCTTACTCTAACCTTTACCATACCGCCATGACGAAAGAGATGTGCCAACATTCATAATCAATTGCCGAGTCAACAACATATCAGGTCTACACCCCTGACAAGGCTTTCACCTCATTTTGAACCCAATAATGGTCTTATCTCCATAACATACCTCATATAACTAGATTGTACAGAATCCTAGATCAAGGAATCTCGCCTCATCTGATACAACTGCTCAGGTAATAAGCCACCTCAAAATTTGTTAAAATCTCATATGATGCTACCATGCGCCAATAGGCCACCAATCCGAACACAAGATAAACAGGAAATCGAATTGAGGAAGGAATTATCTAAACCCCACACTAATGCGGACATTCCCTAGAAAGATAGGTGCGAAACACATAAAAGGAATACCACATAGAAATATAGACTCGACATTACACTGTTGCGGCGCGTAACCTGATCCAAATAACATACCCATGGCAGCGTGCCCGCCGATCCACAAATAGATCTCACATAAGGAGATTGCACTATGAGCTAGATCTGCTCATTACAATAAAATATCGAATTTCGATCATAAGCACGCAAAGTGCATAATACCATCCCTGAGAAAACACATAGCTCTATAGGCTACAAAACTCAAGCACAACTAAGGTGCGGTACAAGATTTGAATCTCAAGAGCCATTCCACTCACATAACATCATTTGTATGCGGATCCTCAATACATAAGCAATTTACCAAGCAGTCTCACAACTCATACGACGCAATATTCCATTACATCGAATATCTGATGACTAAATAGCACCCCGATTGCTCTTCCATAAGGAGCGCTCTTTGAAACATACACAACTCACCTGATATAAAGCTATGTTCACATATAAATCAACCTACTGATCTCAAAGTCGATTTCTGATTGCACCCACTTGGCTAAAAACCTTTCAAAAGTCAATAGTAGCCCACTTTTCCTCATAACACATAAGAACAATTATCATAACCGGAGCAACCTCCTTGGTTCATACCCCAATAAACAAAGTGCCTTCCAGGCCTAAATTCTCAAACAAATGTTATTTACATAGTCCTCATACTTGCTTAAATCTTTGGTCAATCAAGTGGCTACGTGCCACACTTACACAATCTTCTCGTGGGACATGCTCCCACAATTTTCTGAAATAATTATCGAGCCTGCTCATCCCAACCATCGGTTGCACCAACGCTGAAAAGCGATCAAGAATCCTTAACTAGGATACAAAGCCTCTTTCATAAAACATCGATCTCAGGTAACTCTGAAGCCAATACCAATTTACTCTAATCATTCCAACCCTTCCTTGCCCATCCGAGCCTATGACATCCTTGTCGACACCGAACTACAACCTTGATCCTCACTTTGTATTTCCACACTACTCACTGCACCCAACAAGTCAATATATGATAGAACACGATTTTTCCTCGTAACTCCGAAATCATTAACGTCTTAACACCTCGTCATATAATAACGTGCACTCAACTCACTTTAGGAGAACCATAGCAATGCACAGGTAAATTTTCCCATAACTGTAGAATATGCAATTCTGCAAGTAGTGGTCCAAGCTACCATAACCCTTCCGGAAATTGCTTCTACACAACAAGCCTTAGAAATAAAAGGCTTCTGAATAACATCAATTGCGGCGGCTAACAAACGTGATACGCACCGTCACAAATTATACATACAACATGATTACACTAAATGAACTGATCGCAGGTTCCAACATGCCAAATTCAACAATGGCTAATCAATCCTTTTCCTTCCAATTTATTCTTGAGTGTTTTGAAATAATATTAACTCTCTTCGACGTATAACATATTCCATCTACACTCATCCCGAGTAACCTTGAACCGAGAGACCATACTGTCTCAATTCCTACGAACCATTTCATACTTCCCAATTACTACATCACAAGCCAACCATCACGGAATATTTTGTGCAACTTCTTGTAAGCATGCTTTCCAAGCTTGATCCTTCATTGTACCTATAAACTCGATATCATTAGGCACCACACTTTACCTCTTGAATTCACTAAGACCATTATTGAGAGCCACCCACTCTGACTTGGTCCCGAACATAATCGGCTACATAAATCTCAGAACATAGGAATACCCTCTCGATGAGGCACCTAGTAGAATTACTCCGTTCAAAACCCGCCTCCATATAAGGCATAAATCCCGAATTCTTTCCCAAGTTCGAACATGAGCCATAAGGCCAATCATAGCACATCTTTAACAATTCCTCTACTCAAATTACTACTTGTGATATTTTTCCGTAGCTGAGATGATTCCTCTCAGTATGCTGCTATCAAGAAACTTCGCAAGCAGCTAACCATGCAACCCAAATCATGAGCGGTGTGACTCTCGCACTTAGCTTGAAGCCATTATTACAATACTCTAGAGTTCACCATTCTTAATTTTCATATTCTGATTCATCATTCACCTTCGCACCAACAATCGCTGGCATCCTTGATATCTTACCGTAGATACTCAATTTGATACTCTAAATCATCAGCACCATTCACTCGAAAATTTCCATGCTCACCTGAGTACCCCACCTGTCGCAATCATTCCCTGACATCTTCCAACGCTGCTACATCGGGTATTATCACTATGACAACAATAACTTATCTTGAGTTCGAGCTCACTCTCCTGCTGTCCGAGTCCATTCACCCCTCGTGGACATCCATTAAATGTGCGACAACATCTTTTTGCTTCAAAGTCACGCTACATCTTTGTTCACTACAAGCAGCTCCTTTCTAACGACTTCTATTGCCCGCCGCTAAAATCCCCACTTCAACTTAGATCTGTAAGTGCCAATACCCAAGCAACGATATCCTCAAGTCGTTCCAGACTTCCCTAAGGTGCATAGCTTTCTCTTTACCAAGCCCTTACGCAGCTCCGCTGCTCTCCCACTTGGGCAAACGCACTTTGTCAATCAACCGCTCGGCCTGTGCTTCCTCAGCCTGACCCTTTAGAAGTTTACAACTTCGCCTGACACTTTCCACATGTCTATTTCATCTCTTGCTGCTAGCCATTACCTTAATAAAATTCATCTTAATAGACCTTGAACCCACAAACCGCTTCTAGCTTAAACCCTTCCAAGGGTCATTTCTTTCGAACCGTCAACAATTAAAACACTGATTAAATCCTAGACCACCGCATCCCGAGATATCTGACAGTTGCATCTTCAATAGTATTTCACAATATCTCGCCATAAAGCGAATCATAGCAGATTATAACACCATCAAACTTAATACGTCAAATTAGGACAACCGCACCCTAATAAAGAAGAGAATTCCTTTTCCGCTTGCAATTATCACGTTTCATTACTTCCACTGGTCCACACCTGACCGTCCTTAGTTTGATTACCCTTCCCCTGTCGGGAATGAACTACTGGTTCCCTTTGATTACACACTGAGTAGACCTCCCTTCCATTCATTCTCTACCCCGACACTTGGCAAACATCCTATCGTTACAACATCGCATAATAAACACTCGTAAGCATCATGGCGACCTGTGCCTAGCCTCAAGGCTCTCAGAATTCCTATTGCTAAGTTGAATAATAGGATACCCTTCCACAAAGCGACTATAGTAGTCCAGTTAACTATTCCGGGAAAATCATCCCGCGCACTACATTTGTAGGCCATTTCAATTCTTCAAATCCTCAATTTATGACAAGCGCTCCCGTCACGTAAGATTGAGTGGAAAGGAATCAAAGGCATAAGCCTCAAAAGGAATCGAATCGCACGATAAGGAAATCAAGAAGGGAAGTACTCCTAACGGTCCTGCAGCCTCCGGAGGATAAGTACAGACGCCTCCGTACCGATCCGCGATACTCTACTAGACTTGCTCATGACTCATGAGACCGACAGGAACCTAATGTTCTGATACCATGTTGTCACAACCCAAATCCTCTACAGGTCGTGATGGCGGCAGACATCGCTGTCAGGCCAGCCAATTAGATTACCCATGAATTTCCTCTTTTGATACTCGTGAAAATCTAAAGTTTTTCCCTTTTTGTTTCACATAAAATACGATCATTTCTCAAATTTAAACTTAAATAATTCCAATTAATACAATGATTTACTGAAACCATCCCAGAAACCCGGTGTCACAAGTGCATGAGCAACTACAGATAAGGATATAAATACAACACAACACATGTCCGAAATACAATGGAAAAAAAGGAAATACAATTACTAGGAAAGGACTTAAAAGCTATGGGTCGCCTCGCATACTGCAACTCATCTAGTCCCTGAATCGTCCGTGCTGCTGCGCCTAGTAGGCCGCTAATATATAATGAAAATGTGCAACAAAATGCATAGAAATGTAGTATGAGTACGTAATCAACGTGTACTCAGTGAGTGTCCAGTCTAATCCCGAAGGGGCTAATCCCGAAGGGGTAGAGACGAGATAGTCAATGTTGACACACTCTAATGGTCCAACAATTATTAGTTCTCAATATACAGATCAAATGGTGGATTTATTTTCTAACATGGTTTCTATTCAGGTAGAGGAAACAATAAGCACATAAGTCTTTCGTAGGAAAATTTCCAATGATTCTTTTCATTATTATCAAGATGATCTAGAGCCATATGGAGGCATGTAATGATTTAAACAAGTCCGTGCAGCAATACAAGCATGCACAAATCATACCGAGGCGACGGCCCAATCCAACAAAAATAAATGTGCACTTGCCGAAGGTCGACGGCGCGCCTATAGATGCATATATTAACCTGTCGAGGCGTTCGGCCCGTTCTAAAATAAATACACAGAGACAGATAAATAGTCAGGAAGTCAATGTGGGACAAATATCTAGGAAAAAGTCCGTTCTCTTTTATTAATTTGAGAAAACGAAGCTCAAGTCTTTTAGAAAGTCCAATTATCAATTTAATGGGATTTAAGCAATCTAAGTCATCAATGATTTCACAATTAGTCTACATATAACATGCTTTTGGGTCCTAGACTACCCGGACAATAGCATATTGTAGCTACGCACGGACTCTCGTCACCTCGTGCGCACGTAGCCCCCACAACTAGGAGCACATAATCAATTTAACTCACCTATGGGGTAATTTTTCCCTCACAGAATTAGAAGGAAGACTCACCTCGCTCCGAAGACTCGCAGCCGACATTTTACATCCTTGCGAATGCTTGAACCAACGCACAATGCAACCAAACAGGCCAATATACGATAAACTAATGAGAATATACTCAAATACTTATTAAGAATTCAGATTATACGGATTCCCAACTTCGCTTAGTGAAATGACCAAAATGCCCTCGGGCCCACGTGTCTGAAATTCAAAATTTCTCGAAGATAAAGGTTACCCATGACCTTAGGAACTCAAATATATAATTTTCTAGGTTTCCAACCAATACCCTAATATTTACACTAATTTTTATGCTTAATCTCACACATAATCAACGTATTTAACTCAAAAGTAATGGGGATGACTTACCTTAACATAGATGACAAAATCCTCTCTTGAAGCTCCCAAAAAATCACCCAAGCCGTGAAGAAATGGGAGAAATGAACTAAATTCCACGATTTAAAACAAGCATCTATCTCCAGCTATTTCCACTTCTGCGGAATTGCCACTGCTTCCGCGGTCTCGCTTTTGCGGATAAAACTTCGCTTTTGCGGACATGGGGGCTCCAGCCCATTTTCGCTTCTGCAACCAGACCACCGCAGATGCGGTTCCGCCTTTGTGGAACCTTAACTGCATCTGCGGTCCTCCCCAAAATCCTCTCTTCCGCTATTGCGGCTCCGCATCAGCGGTTCAAGGGCCGCTTTTGCGGTCCTGGCTGCCCTCACGCTCAACCGCTTCTGCGGCTTCATTCTTGCTTCTGCAGGGCCGCTTCTGCGGTCCCATCTCTGTAGAAGTGAAAATACCAGCAACAACAACTAAGACATTTCCAAAAATCCATTTTCGATCCGTTTACCACCCAGAGTCCACCCGAGGCCCCCGGGACCCCAACCAAACATACCGACCAATCCCAAAACACGTTCTGGACTTGCTCGAGGCTTCAAATCACATCAAACAACACTAAAATCACGAATTACACCCCAAATTCCGATGTTTAAACCTATCAAATCGCGTCCGATTAACCTCAAATTTTGCACGCAAATCATATTAGACATTACGGATCTACTCCAACATCCAGAATTTTATTCCGACCCCAACATCAAAAAGTCAACCCCCGGTCAAACTCTTCAAAAACCTTCAAATTCCTATCTTTAGCCAAATGCCTCCATAATGGTCTACGGACCTCTGAATTCACTTTCGATCGCGCCCCCAACTCCAGAATCACTATGCGGAGCTACTTCCAGTCTCGGAATTCCAAACGGACATCGATAACACTAAAAATCACTTCAAGTCAAACTTATGAAATTTCTTCTGAATTGCTAACTTCCACATTAGGTGCCAAAACGCTCTCGGGTTATCCAAAATCCGATCCCGGCATATGCCCATGTCTGAAATCATCATATGAACCTGCTGGAACTTTCAGATCCCGATTCTGAGGTCTTTTACTAAAAATTTCAATCCTAGCTCATTCTTTCAATTTTAAGCTTCCGAAATGAGAATTCTCTTCCCAAATCAACTCCGAATTTCCCGAAATAAAATTCTAACCACGCGTACAAGTCATAATACCTGGAATGAAGCTGTTCGTGGCCTCCGGCTGCTGAACGGAGCGCTCGTACTCAAAACGACCGGTTGGGTCGTTACAGTGTCGAAGCCTTGAGAAAACTGAAATCGTACCTATCTTCACCACCATTGCTGGCCAAAGCAAATCCGGGCGAGCGTCTGCTGGTGTATCTAGCCGTATCCGAGGTTGTCGTTAGCGCAATACTGGTTCGCGAGACCAAAGGTACGCAATCCCCTATTTAAACTTGCGGCCGATTTCAAAGCCGATATATGAACTTTCGACTTTCCCATTTAAATATTTAAACTCTTGAAACCTATAACTAATAAACACATTTGACTGTTGATCCATCCCATGTGGCGTCAGTTGGTCCTAGTCAGCTCCTTGCATGAATGTTACTACTTTTAGGAGCGTGAGAGACCCTTCCCAATGCCCAACAATAAAAAAGGGGCTATTTAAGTAGGGTTTTCTTCTTTCAATTGGATATACATCTATTATATTCATATGAAGCTTCTCATTTCGCCTACTTTCCGGAATATCTGAACTGAATATAGGCTTACAAGAACTGGAGACTCTAAACAAGTAGAATTCTTACAAATTTTGTTTTTGGGTTAAAATCTTATTATACAAATACCTACTAGTAAAGCCTTTCTAACTTGTAGCTTAACACTGAAAACAAAAAGTAATACTACTATCAATCAATTTTACGGTATGTGCGAGCAATTGTAAAAATGGGAATGCAGAAGATGTTTTATGAAAAAATACTACTCATATTTTGATTTAAAAGGAAATGAAATAATACACCGATGAATAGTAGGGGTTCTTAACATACCTTTTTGAATAACAAATAATTCTAACAAAAAATACTGATATTGAATAATGATAAAGCATGAACAACATTCTTTTAGCTACTTTATTAGACAATAGTAAGAGTCTGCTTCCAGATTACAACTAATAGTAGTACAAAAAAACTCAGATATTTCTCTACAATTCTCCATTCAAATATTCACCATGTTGGGCGTCCTTGGATGGAAAATGCTCAATGCTCGTACAAATTCTTCAAAGTCAATTTGCCCATTCTGTTTGGCATCAAAAAGGGAAAATATCTGCAGAGAATGAGAAGTGCTGAAACGACTAAATAATCAAGAAACACACTCGATAATAAAGAACGCAGAACTCCCAGACATGTGCACACCCTTTTAAGAAATTTGCTTGAAAAGTGCCAGCAAGTGTTCTTCCTGTAATAAGGCGATAGAGGAAAAAACACAGCGCTATTAATAAATTAGCTTGAAAATCTGGGGACAGAAGACAGGGATGACAAATAAAGATTAAAACAGGGGGGACCCCAATCGTTTGGTTTTGGAGTGATTCAGATTATTTTGGAAGGAGATGAACATGTTAATCAGCCATTGATTAACCTAGGTTTAAGAGATGAGGGTTGGTTAGAGATAGAGGAAATGAGACAAAAAGTGGGGGAGGGTTTGTCGGTATATGATTAAAAAGGGGGACCCCAATCTATTGAGTTGGGTTTATTTCGGGCCATTGACGTGTATCGGTCTCATTGGTCATATGCTGACTGGATGGATACGTTAGCGAATGTATACCACACGCGCCTATGGTCAAGGATAAAATGTGTTTATTAGTTATAGATTTTAGGAGTTTTATGTGTTTAAATGGGAAATCCAGAAGTTTAGGTATCGACTTTAAAATCGGCCGCAAGTTTGAGTGGCCAGGAAGCCATTTTGCCTTTAATATATTAGCAAAACCTTAGTCGACACCGAAACACGATATCCACACCTCGAAAAATTAGCTTTGGCGTTGGTCATAGCTTCACGGAAGCTCAAACCCATATTTTCAATGCCATCCCATAAAAATAGTAACAATTTTCCCCCATGAGAAGCATCCTACATTAGCCTGAGTTGTCTGTCAGGCTTACTAGATGGGCTATAGAGCTTAGCGAGCACGGTATCTCATATCTCTCTAGAACGACCATCAAGTCGCAAGTACTCACCGACTTCGTAGCCGACTTTAGCGCAGAGATACTGCCAGAGGCGGAACAAGAGGCACATCGTGCCCCCTCCAACAACGACCTATGGGCTCTTTACACTGATGGTGCCGCTAATGCCTTGTGATCGGGATTGTGACTCATTCTCGAAGTCCCCACTGGCAAAATAATTTTCCAGTCCATACGATGCCCCGAGATGACTAACAACGAGGTCGAGTACGAGGCTGTTATTGTAGGTATAAAACTAGCCATCAAGTATGGAGCTCGGCGACTCGTTCTCCATTGCGACTCCCAGCTCGTGGTGAACCAAGTCACTGAGACTTACCAAATCAAGCAGCAGAGATTGTAAATGTACCCAGTCAGAAATCCACAGGTTAATGACTGAGCATGACGAGTGCCGCTTCGAGCAGGTTTCGAGGGCGCGGGACGCTAAGGCAGACGACCTAGAAAAATTGGTCGCAGCCACTAAAGACTTCGACGAAGAAAGCGTGGTCACCCTCCTTCATCTAGCCATTGATCAAACTGAGGTGCTCTCCTTAAATTTGACTTGGGACTGGCGCAACCAGTTTGTGTCCTATTTGCAGAATGGAACACTCCCTCTGATAAGTTGGTAAAATACCAACTTATCTTACCTTTAAATGATGACATTTACTATGTTTGAAGTGATAAAATCATGTATTTAATGTTATTTACTTCTATTTTACAGGATTGAATGTGATTTAGAAGTAATGGTGAAGAAACCAAGTGAAAACAAGACAAAAATGAGCTAAAATGGACAAATAATCTGCCCAGGTGAAATACTCTTCTCGAACGCGATAGAGGTATTGCGAACGCGATGGTTCATCAGCCCAAGCTACGCGAACGCGTTGTCCCCTGGCGCGAACATGATGAAGGATTTAAAGAACCTTCGCGAACGCGACTGTGTTACACGCAAACACGATGTTCAAATTCAGCATTCTTCGCGAACGCGAAGTCTTGAACGCGAACGCGTTGACCAAAATCTTCTATGCATCGCGAACGCGAAGGTTGGCACGCGGACGCGATGAACAAATCTGGCGTGAAGACTAGGCAGTTCTGTAATTGTACATTTTCCACCCCAAATCAATTATATACTCGCCCAAAACAGATCTCTCGGCATCTCTCATTAATTTTTCTACACTCTTGGACATATTTTTACTCTTTGGCTTAGAGAGAACAAGTTTGAAGGCTAGGGTTTTGCACACACACTTGGGTCTTGAAGATTAAAGCTTGTGGTTAAGGATTTCTTACCCATTTATGTTTATTTCTTCATTTCCTTGCTTTGTATTGTATATCTAAGTGTGTAGTATTTACTTCCAACACTTGAATCTTGTTTATGGGAATATTCATATTTAAAGTGTGGATTAAATACCTTGTTGTGCTTATGTATTGAATGATTTTTATATATTTATGAATTGAGTTATTGTTACTTTAATTATTCTTGTTCTTCAATGTTTCCAAAGAGATTAGCTAACTCTAGGACTCGCCCATTTACTTTGAATTAATTTTGGGAAAGATAATTCGAAGTTGGGAAAGATTAATTAACAAGAACTTGAGGCGTTAACCTTCACTTTATAGATTCAACCTAGGGATAGGATTGACTACTTGTAGCCTATCGGGTGCGCTTAATCTTCTAATTGAGATTAGGGATAATTCAATTAGGAAGTCTTGTTAGTCTTCGGAAGAAGCTAATTAAGAATTATTATCCGTGGCTAATTAACATAAACTCACTCGTATTTGTAAAATCATGAAATACATTGGATCGTTACTTGAGTGTAATTCCCGATGCATTCATACTTGTAGCCATTGATCATTTTATTCGCTTTCTAGGTTAGTTTACGTTTCCGCATTTAGATATAAACATTTTCCAAATCCCAAAATTTTAAGTGTTTGGCTTAGCGCGACTAGCGATAATTTTCTTGCATTCCTAATCGCCTACATATTGTTCTCCGTGGGATTCGACCCCGACTCATAGTTGGGTAAATATATTGCATACGACCGTGCCTATTGCTTTTTAGCAGTGGAAATGGACGTTATCAAAAATGGCGCCGTTGCCGAGGAACAATTTGGCGTAATTTAGGTTGTTTGAGAAGTAAGCGAAAGTGCTTTGGTCCAAACTTGTGAATATTTGTGTAATTATTTTTCTTACTTTGGGTCTATTTTTTTTTTGTTTAGTTCTTGCTTATTTTCTTAATTTTGAAAAATGGCATCATATAACAAAAATGGGTCGGATGGTAGTTGTTCATATTTTGATGATCCTTGTCCTTATTGTGGAGGACCACACTCGTGGCAAAATTGTTTAAATTCTCCCGGGGGTGGATTGTGCGCACAATTCCAAACCCATGAGTGGAGTATTTGTGATAAGTGTAGTTTCCAAAATGGTCATTCGGATGATTGTGCTTATTTGTTAATCCCTTCCCCAAGCCCCCACTATGATGATTCTACTCGTTTTGGCAAGAATTATAGGGCTATGGAATTGGAAGAAGTGGAGCATGGCCAAAGTGGAGAGTTCAAACTCATGTTTGAGTGTCTACTTGAAGAAGGAAACAAGGAGCAAAGTGCCTTGGAACATCTCTTGGAGACTAGTCTCCAAAATGATTTTGAACTCCAAGGATTGCACTCACAAATGGATGAACATCCGCCAACCAACTCAATGAGTATTGTTGATGCCGGCAAAAACATGGAATTGGAGTCAACCGGTGTAAATGCTAATGTGGTTGTTGTTGACTCTAATCCGGGGGAAAAGAGAATGTCAACATAGAAGAATTGCAAAGTGTGGGCTTAAAGTCACATTCCAAACATTTTTCAACCTTGGAATTGTGTGGTGACACGGGAGTTGAACCACATGAATCAATGAAGGAATGCGAGGAGGAACAACTTTGGCCATACATTTTACAATTTGAGGAGGCAAGAAATCAAAACGACATTCCTCACTTGAAAGCCAAGAAGTGCAAAATGAAAATTTTAAGCATTGGCTCGAACATCCAATTACCACCCCCATCGCTCGTGGTCATAAGCTTGATTCCAAGCTAGGGGCCCAATTCATATCATCCAAGTGGCGAGAAAAGTGGTAATGTTGTTTGTGTCGTGCCACGACATTAAATACGGCGCTTGGTGGGAGGCAACCCATCGTTTTCAAAATTTTTAGTCGTTTTTCAAAAATTTTCATCATTTATGAAATTTTCTTTTTTTGTAATATCTTAGAATAATATTTTTAACTAATCTGCCAAGTTTCAGATTTTTTGGAGTTGATTTGAGTAGGTCAGGTTGTTCCGGAGTGCAAAAACTAGTAGCTGCCAGCACTGTGCAAGTGCAGAAAAGATTTCTTCAACGCGTTCGCGTGAGGCAACCGCGTTCGCGAAGCTTCAGAGTTTTCAACGCAGCGCGTTCGCGTACAACCATGACGCGTTCGCGTGACCAGAAGAAAATTCCTCACCGCGTTCGCGTTAGCCAGAGTCGCGTCCGCGTAATTTGGAGAAAACATCCTTCGCGTACGCGTAGACACATCGCAAACGCGAAGGGTCAGGTTGGTAAAAAGAAAATTCCGCTACTGGAATGGGATAATTCCCAAAAGTTTTGCCCAAAAACTCCTACACTAACTCCTTTTCGGCATAATTAAAAAGAAGTGCAAAATAGTTAGATTCTTCTTGAAATCTTCTCCATTGCTAAGGTATGTAATCTTCACTCTCCTATAAACTAAATTTTTCTTCTTTCTCTCTATTTTGTTGATATAAAATCTGAGAAGCCATTGTATTTTGTTCAAGTTTTTCAAGTTTAATTTGCAAATTAGTGCTTGAAAACTTATGTTGCTTGCTGGGTGAGGTTGGTTGAGTGTGAGTGTTTAATTGTATGAAAATTTTGGGTAAAAATTAGCACCCAAAGTTGTTAAATGTGCACCAACAACTAAGGCACACAGTGTGCTTGGCAAAATGCCTGAATGAAAATGAAAATTTCTGGGCGAAGAAGAAGCCTTCGCGTACGTGAAGCTCCCAACGCGAACGCGTGAGCACAAAAATTTAACCCATCGCGAACGCGATCATACCTTCGCGAACGCGAAGGTCTGCAAGTTTTGAAATTTTTTTACTCTTCGCGAACGCGTCTGGTTTATCGCGAAAGCGAAAAGCAAGTAACTGGCAGTCCCAAAACTGGCAAAATAGTAGCTTTGCACAGCTCTGTCCGGGACTTTTTCCGCCCATTTCTTTAGCTTAAATACTGCCTAATACATTGTTTTAAGTGTTCATATGAGCGTTTAACCTTGTTGGTTGATTTTGTAGGCATTTTGGACTTAAAATGGAATCAGAACATCAAGAAATGGCACCGGAACATGTGTTCGGGCCAGGACAAGAGGAAGCTTATGACCATGACAGGTTTCTATCTGCAGCATGCGAGCGAAAATACGATGAACTGCTGTCCAAAATGATTGTTCGGGAAAGAGGAATAAATTTGGAAAAAGTGGAGGAGAAAATGCCCGAGTTCTATGCACGCTTCATGGAGAGCGGCTGGATGTGTTTTGCTGAGCCGCCTATCAACGCCAACCACACGGTTGTTTTGGAATTCTATGCAAATGTTACACAAACTGATTTCCAGGGTGTGTTGGTAACTACTGTGCGAGGTGTGCAAGTTCCTTTCAACTCTCAAGTGATCAATGCTATTTATAACCTCCCTAATGTTGACAATGAGGTTTACAAAGAGAGAGCAAGAGCAGGGGGCAACCAGTGGCTAATAGACAGGCTGCACGGCGGAGTCACTCCAAAGTGGCTAACATTACAGAAAAGGGTGGACTCTCATGATTTTACAGCGGAAGCAAAAACATGGCTTTCCATTATTTGTTCCAGAGTGTCACCTTCCACAAATGACACCGATGTAACAATGGATAGAGCTCTCATGATTGCTGCTCTCATCGAGGGATTGCCTGTGAATGTGGGGGAGCATATTGTTCGAGAAATTGAAGAAGCTGCTAATGGTAGGTCTAAGAGTCTATTCTTTCCCTCTTTGATCACCAGGTTGTGTTATGATGCAGGGGTACTTAAACGCCCCAATGATGTCGAGAAGGGCCCCGACAAGCCAATGATCCATCCTTTACTAAAACGGGGGCCAAGCGACAAGCAGAAAAAGAGGCGCATTGATGTAGCCTCCCCTTCATTCGGGCAGTTCACGGAGATCACCACTGACCCTGCTGGATCCTTTGACCCTGTGGGACTCCTCCAGTCTGGACCACATACTATGAGACATCTGTCTAGTCAAATCTATGGGGTTGATGCACATGTTAGGCAGCTGATAGCTGGCCTTCCCACTGGCCCATCTGGAGCAAGCACATCTGGGACCAGCACCTCTGCAGGAGCTAAAGCCCCACCAAACCTGGAAGATATTGCTAAGAATCAAAAAGATATGACAGCTCAGATGGAGGCCATGAACACCAGGCTGGAAAACATGAGTCGCAGACAGGGAAAGATAGAAAAGCGGCAAAGGAAATTCAAGGAGCATGAGAAGAAGAAGAGCAAGTTGCTAAATAAGATATTACAGAAGCTGGGAACACTTTGTGGTTCACAGGACTCGGATGATGATGATGATCATGCAGACATGGATCTTAAATTTCCCACCACATCCAGTTCTGATTGATGCAGTATTCAGGGAGCACTTTCCACCATTTTTTTTACCATATCATGTTTAGTTGCATTGGGGACAATGCAATATCTTTTGTTGGGGGTAGCTTCTTGTAGAACTGCTATATTTATTTTTTTTAAGTGATAATTGGCAGATTAGTACTATATTTTTTATTTTTTTTTATTTTGTCATGTGTTGTATTAGTATAATGAAAGTATTATGTTTATTACATGGTTTTCATTAGCTTCTTCATGTTTTTGTTGTTTATTTTCTTTATTTATTTTAATTTATTGTTATATTTGATATTAGTGGCGATATCCTTGGTTTTCTTTATACCACGGTTCTTTTTCCAAGGATGCAAAAAAATTTATTTTATTTTATTTTTATTTTATTTTTTTCTTTTCTTGAACCGGGTAATTATAGAAATAAATTATAGTGAGTTAGTTTTGTGGTTAGATTTAGTTTTTTTGTTAATTTGAGTAAATAAATGGGATGAGTTGGGATTTGTGCCCATTTATAAAAATGTGATTTGCTTGGTACCAACATATTTTAAACTTGGCATATGAATATTTGGTTGGTGAAAAAGATAACAATTGAAGTAAGAAAATGTCATGACCTTTTAGATTCAATTTTTGGCTCTTTAATTCACTAAATAGCTTCTTATATGCTATATAACCTTCTTAAGTCATTTGTGTTAATTGGATTTTGGATTTGTATTCCATTTGAGTTTTCATGTGCCGATGTGGTGAGATTTATTTGTAGGTTCATTTGTAGTACTTGTGGTCTAGAACTTGCCCGGAATGTGTTTTGAGGCGAAATTATAGACTAACTTAATTTAAAATAATATTAGGCTTTCCTTGGATCGTTAATATATTTTATATTTCCTACCCTTAAATACTTTCCCTAGTCAACCAATTTTGAGCCTTTAACCTTATTCTTTGGCAACCATGTTACATGCTTAAACCATTTGTTCCTAAATGATATATCTTTTGGCACCCTACTTCCTTAAAGTACATTGAAAGTGTTTATGTGGGCTAAAAGCCAAAGTTTGGGGGTGAAAGTTGGGAAAGTTGTGATATGGAATTGATTTGAGAAGGTGAAAGGTATGTAAAAGAATTGGTGAATTGGATTGTGAAAAGAAATATATATATATATATATATATATACAAGGATGCAATATTATATTCTCAAATATATATATATATTCTATTGATAAAAGTTGTGAATAAAAGATTAGGTGTGGATTGAAAAGTGAAACAAGGGTGGAAAGTATCTTTGAAGGAAGTGGAATTTAATTTTGATATTGTAGTGCTTTGGGAAGTTCTAAGTCACTTTAACCAAAATTTTGTCTTACCTTAACCAAATGCCTAAACTACAACCTTTTAAGTCCTAATTGATTTTGAATCAAGTTGTCTACATTAGTGGAGGAATACATAAAGGGCAAGCCTATGGTACTACTTGTATGCATTCGAACATCTTTTTTAGAGTGAGTTAATTCTTTCCATTTGATATCCCAAATTTTAATTTAAATTGAGATTTATGAGTGTGGGATCCTCTCTCGAAGGTAAGGGCACATAAAAATTTAGTTGTGAATCTAATCTCATTTTCAATTGATAAGAATGACCAAAGAAAGTTGATTGTGATATAGAGGAAAATTTTGAAGCTTTAGTGTCATGACTTGGTTGTTACTTTGATTTGCATTAGTATTTGAGCACTTGAAGTATAATGAAGTTTATGTGAAGTGCTCAATAACTCATATGCTTTGGATTAATTGTTGGTACCAATCGAAGTCATGTTTTTGTAATTAAAGTAGATTTTCTTTTTAATTAGCTTGGTGTGTTGAGGAGATGAGGTTGAGTTAGTCACTTGTGAGGAGATTTTATCGTTTCGATTGCTTGGGGACAAGCAATAGTTTAAGTTTGGGGGTGTGATAAGTTGGTAAAATACCAACTTATCTTGCCTTTAAATGATGACATTTACTATGTTTGAAGTGATAAAATCATGTATTTAATGTTATTTACTTCTATTTTACAGGATTGAATGTGATTTAGAAGTAATGGTGAAGAAACCAAGTGAAAACAAGACAAAAATGAGCTAAAATGGACAAATAATCTGCCCAGGTGAAATACTCTTCTCGAACGCGATAGAGGTATCGCGAATGCGATGGTTCATGAGCCCAAGCTACGCGAACGCGTTGTCCCCTGGCGCGAACGCGATGAAGGATTCAAAGAACCTTCGCGAACGCGATGTTCAAATTCAGCATTCTTCGCGAACGCGAAGTCTTGAACGCGAACGCGTTGACCAAAATCTTCTATGCATCGCGAACGCGAAGGTTGGCACGCGGACGCGATGAACAAATCTCGCGTGAAGACTAGGCAGTTCTGTAATTGTACATTTTCCACCCCAAATCAATTATATACTCGCCCAAAACAGATCTCTCGGCATCTCTCATTAATTTTTCTACACTCTTGGACATATTTTTACTCTTTGGCTTAGAGAGAACAAGTTTGAAGGCTAGAGTTTTGCACACACACTTGGGTCTTGAAGATTAAAGCTTGTGGTTAAGGATTTCTTACCCATTTATGTTTATTTCTTCATTTCCTTGCTTTGTATTGTATATCTAAGTGTGTAGTATTTACTTCCAACACTTGAATCTTGTTTATGGGAATATTCATATTTAAAGTGTGGCCCGTCGTCACGGAAATTACCACCCCGTTATGTTGTAATTACATAATTCATGCTTTTATATCGGTGTTAGAGTCTATCGGGGAAGTTAGGAGTGAATTGAAATGAAAATGAGGCATATAGCCTTTTTGAAGGAAACTTGAATAAGGAAAGTCAACCCGGAGTTGACTATTTAGTTAGAGAGCTCGGAATCGAATTCTGATGATTCGATTAGTTCCGGGGATCATTTATGACTTAGGAGAACAATCGGAATTGAATTCGGAGGTCCGGTGTAGTTTTAGGCTTGAATTGGCGAAGGTTGAATTTTGGCGAAAACCGGATGGTAGGTGATATTTTGATCCGGGGTCGGAATGGAATTCCGACAATTTCTGTAGCTTCGTTATGTGATTTTGGATATGTCTGCAAATTTTCAGGTCATTCGGACGTCGTTTAGTCGGGTTTTTGATTGATTGTGTAATTCGGAATGTTTTAAGGAATTTAGGCTTGAATTCGATGCGAATTATGGGTTTTGATGTTATTAGACGTGTTTTGAGGATTGGAACAAGTTCGAATAAGGTATTAAGATGTGTTGGTGTGTTTGGATGAGGTCCCGGGGGCCTCGGGGTGTTTTCAGATGGTAAATCGGGAGAAAAACATGGAAATTGCAGGTTTGAAGAGTTCTGGTTCTGTTGTTTTCGCTCCTGTGGAAATGGGGGCGCAGGAGCGAGCCCGCAGGAGCGGAAAATGAGCGCAGAAGCGCCGGGGTTCGCCGAGGCGGATACTGGTCCGCAAGGGCGGCACCGTAGGTGCGGAAGGAAAGACCGCAGAAGCGGTCTGGGCTCGTTATGGGAGGATCCGCAGAAGCGGAAGACTTGTCGCCTAAGCGAGTCCGCAGGAGCGGACTCTGATGCGCAGAAGCGGTAAGGCTCGCAGGAGCGGAAGGGGGTTTCGCAAGAGCGGTCTCGCAGGAGCGAGACCTGGGCCGCAGAAGCGAAGCTGGGCGACTAGGAGTATTTCCGCAGAAGCGACCATTTGGTCGCAGAGGCGGCCTCGCAGAGGCGGATTTTTGGTCCGCAGAAGCGGAAATCGCGCCTGTGTTAAAAATAACAGAAGGGTTAAAATTTCATAAGTTGCAACACATTTGGGGCTCGGTTCTTGAAGGCGAATTGGGCGATTTGGGCGAGTTATTGCCGGGAGAACATCGGGTTATCGTCGGAGGTAAGTTTTGTGGCTTAATTACATCATTTTAACATGAAATCCTTGGTTAAATCCCTGTAAATGGAAGATTAAAGGTGGGTTTGAGCCCTAGGCCTAAATTAAAGAAAAACACTGATTTGAGTGGGCAAATGGAGTCCGATTTTGGTAAATGTTATATGCCTAGACTCGTATCGAGACGAGGATTCCGAATATGTGATTTTTGTAATTTTTCGACAAGTGTACCAAAAGTCGGGTTTTGACAACTTGTGGGTTTTGATATAAATTGGGTTATTTCGAATGAATTTCGTGAAATTAGCGTATATTGATGCATTCTCTATGATTTTGAGCAGATTTGGCACCCGAGGAGATTGATTTGCGAGGCAAGCGCAAGGCGGATTGAAGCTTCTACCGGTTCGAGGTGAGTGGTAGTAGTAAATAATGTACCTGAGGGTTTGAAACCCCGTACTAGCACTTCACAGTGCTATATTGAGACGAGACACACGTTCTATGACGGGCGTGGTGACATTGTGATTGGGGGTTCGGACTTAGTCCTTCCCGGCTAATAGAATACTGTGTTGTATGACTGTTACTAAGATTATAACTGTACAATTGGGCTAATAGCCATGTTTGGGGCCTTGTGCCGATCCGTAGAGCATTAGGGAACCTATAGAGCTAGGTGACCTTTACATTGTGTTGGAAATATACACTCAGTCGTAGCTCTAGCTGTATAGCATAATATGAGCCCGTACTAGATATGTACATTGAGAGAGATTATCTAGGGTGGAATTCCCTGTTCTAGCTGAGTGGGCCTGAAAGGCCAAGTCTATATTGACTGAGACAGGGTCTAGGACCCACTGTGATATATTATATTGGGCCTGAGAGGCCAAGCACATATTGACTGGGATAGGGTCGAGGACCCATTATGAGGTATTATATACATATACCTATATTGGATCGGGCTGCACGCCGCAGCAGTATATATATATTGGATCGGACTGCACGCCGCAGTAATATACATGTAATATACATGTAATATACATGTGGGACGGACTGCACGCCGCAGTATTATTGCGCTTGGGCTGTAGGAGCCCCTTCGGAGTCTGAGTCTGCACACATTCTCAGTGAGCCCTGGTATATATTATGGGATCGGGCTGCACGCCGCAGCAGTATAGAGATATATACATATATATATTGGATCGGACTGCACGCCGCAGTAATAATTGCGTGGATCGTGCTGCACGCCGCAGTATTATAGTGCTTGGGCCTAGGGAGCCCCTCCGAAGTCTGTATACACCCTCAGTGAGCGCCGTCGACGTTAAATGGAGCGGGCTGCGCGCCGCAGCGGTATATGTATTGGAGCGGGCTGCACGCCGCAACATTATACTTAATCATATCCTACTATCTACTTAAATACTTATACATTATAGACATAGGTATGTGTCTTTATATGTTGAGATGGCCGTACACCGTAGGGGTACGAGTGAGGGTTGGATCAGTGTAGAATCTTGTAGAGATAAACGTGGATTGGAGATTTGAGTATTTCTATAGTGATGACGTACCTGTGAGGGTTGCCTTAGAACTGCTAAGTGATAGCACAGGAGTTCTTACCTTCAGTTGTTATTTATTATTGTTACTCACTGAGTTGAAATATACTCACCCCACTCCCCTGCACTTTCTGTGCAGATCCACAGGTGCCCGAGAGCAGTTGAGACATTGTAGCTGCCTGATCCTTGTCTACTTTTGCGGAGATTACGAGGTAGCTGCCAGCGTCCGCAGAGCTTGTTTCTCCTTCTTTATCATCTTGTTGATTTCCTACTTGCCTAGACTTGATTGTATTAGGATGCTATTCTGTAGAGGCTCAGTCTCGTGACACCACGATATGTTTGGGACCGTATTTTGTATGTTTTATGTTTCGGTTATCACCTGATATGATCATTTACTGTTTAAGTTTAACTTCTTAAAAGTGGTGTTCTGAAATGGTATGGCTGGCTTTGTCTTCACGAGAGATGCCATCACGACCGGAGCGGGGTTTGGGTCGTGACAAGTTGGTATCGTAGCCTAGGTTACATAGTTCTCACGAGTCATAAGCAGGTTTAGTAGAGTGCCGTGGATCGGTATGGAGACATTTGTATTTATCCTCGAGATGCTGCAGAACCTTTAGGTAAACTTCACATTCTTGAATTCTTTTCGTGCGTCATTGATTCAGCTTGAAAAGAAACTCTTGAAATTCCTTCCACGTGTTTGTATGCGCGCATGAGCGCTCGGTATCAGATGTGCCTTGATGGCTTGTGATTCCTCGATCAAAGGGCAGGAAGTAATCTCCGTGAATTTATGTTGGGCCAGTCTGGAGGACTTCAGGCTGTATCTTTGCATATGGCTTGAGCACCAAGGTACTGATTGTGTGAGCATATGTTTTGAACTTATATGTTCGGTATTTTCCTTATTAGCCTGAATGGCGGTTGGATATCCATGTGATGAGTATGTTAGTACTGCGATATGTATCTATATGACTTGGTAGTGACGAAGAAGCATGCTAGAACACTTGAGGCTCCTCTAGTTCAGCCTGTGGTTCTAGTACAGCCAGCAGATCAGGTTCAGGGGGATAGGGTCCCAGCTATGACTGACAACGAGCAGCGTCATCTCGAGAGGTTCAGCAGATTATCTCCTCCAGTGTTCACTGGTGCTCTGGGCGAGGACGCCCAAGGTTTTCTAGACAAGTTCTGTCGGATGCTCCGTACGGTAGGGAGCTTGGAGTCTAGCGGTGTGTCCCTCACTACCTTTCAGTTTCAGGGGCCAGCCTTGGCTTGGTGGGAGGCTTATGAGCGCCGCAGACCAGTAGGGGCAGTACCATTATCATGGCCAGAGTTCTCCACTATGTTCTTGGAGAAGTGGGTGCCTTGATCATAGAGAGAGGAGATGCGTATGCAGTTTGAGGGTCTCCGCCAGGGAGACATGTTAGTGTCAGAGTATGAGATCATATTTACAAAGTTTTCTAGATATGCACCGTGGTTGGTTCCTACCGACAGAGAGAGGATTGGACGCTTTGTGGACGGCCTTATCTATCCCATCCGTATTTTGATGACCCGAGAGAGGGTTTTGAGCCGTACTTTTGAGGATGCTATGGATATCGCTCGTGACATAGAGACAGATCGTCGTAGAGAGCCGGATGAGAGGGAGGCCAAGAGGCCTCGAGGATCAGCTAGTTCCAGTGGCACTCAGACCAGAAGCCAGGGTCAGCAGAGCAGGGGTCACTCTTTCAGGTATTCATAGTCGGGCCGCTTAGATCGCCGTAGGTGGTCTTCTAGCCTGGGTTATCAGGGTTCTCACCAGAGCCAGCCATCTCTCAGCGTTATGCCAGTTCAGAGTTTTTCACACGCCCCATCTGTCCAGGGTCCTTCTCGGCCTAGTTCATCAGTTGGACACTCTAGCGCTAGGGGTCCTTATCAATCTCAACCCCCTGCACCGGGGAGTTTCTTGGAGTGCAGAGAGTTTGGAACATCAGCAGAGAGTGTCCCCGTCTTGTTTCTAGGTCTTATCAGCAGAGGGGGCAGCCCTATCTAGTCCTACTTCAACACCTGCCCCACCAGCTAGGGGTGAGGGTCAGTCAGCTAGGGGTCGCCCTCGAGGGGGAGGCCGATTAGGCGGACATGCTAGACGTTATGCTCTTCAGGGCCGATCTGAGGCCATTGATTCTGATGATGTCATTACAGGTATTATTTCAGTCTACCACAGAGATGCCTCAGTGTTGTTCCCATCCTGGTTCTACTTACTCTTATGTGTCTACATATTTTGCTCATCATTTGGGCACAACCCGAGGGTGTCTTTAGTTGCCAGTGCATGTATCTACCCCGGTGGGGGATACTATTGTTGTGGACCATGTATACTAGTCCTGTCTGATCATTATTGGGGGTTTGGAGACCCGAGTGGACCTATCGCTTCTTAGCATGATTGATTTTGATGTTATATTGGGCATGGACTGGTTATCTCCGTGTCATACTATTCTGGACTTTCATGCTAAGACAGTCACTTTGGCTATGCCGGGCATTCAGAGGATCGAGTGGCGAGGCACGACTGAGTATGTACCTAGAAGGGTAATATCTTTCCTCAAGGCCCAACGAATGGTTGGGAAGGGATGTCTCTCTTATTTAGCATTTGTGCGGGAGGTCGAGGCCCGGACTCCCAGTATTGATTCTGTTCCCATTGTGCGAGACTTTCCTGATGTGTTTCCCTTAGACCTGCCGGGCATGCCACCGGTTAGGGATATTGATTTTGGTATCGATTTGGTGCCGGGCACCCAGCCTATTTCTATTCCTCTGTATCGGATGGCACCAGCTGAGTTGAAGGAATTGAAGGAGCAGCTCCAGGAACTCCTAGATAAGGGGTTCATTCGGCCGAGTGTGTCGCCGTGGGGTGCACCGGTCATGTTTGTTAAGAAGAAGGACGGATCTATGAGGATGTGTATTGACTATAGGCAGCTAAACAAAGTAACAAGGAAGAATAAGTATCCTCTTCCTCGTATTGATGATTTATTTGATCAGCTCCAGGGAGCTAGGGTGTTCTCGAAGATTGATCTTCGTTCAAGGCTACCATCAGCTGAAGATTAGAGAGTCCGACATTATGAAGACTGCATTCAGGACCAGATATGGTCACTATGAGTTCCTTGTGATGTCTTTTGGGCCGACCAACGCCCCAACAACATTTATGCATCTGATGAACAGTGTGTTCAGGCCCTATCTTGTTTCATTTGTAATCGTATTCATTGATGACACTCTAGTCTACTCTCGTAGCCAGGAGGAGCATGCTCGGCACTTGAGTATTGTGTTGTAGAGATTGAGAGAGGAGAAGTTGTATGCCAAGTTCTCCAAATGTGAGTTATGGCTTGAGTTTGTGGCATTCTTAGGACACGTGGTATCTCGTGATGGTATTCAGGTAGATCCGAGGAAGGTCGAGGCAGTGCAGAGTTGGCCCAGACCGACCTCAGTTACTGAGATCCGTAGCTTTCTAGGATTGGCAGGGTATTATCACCGATTCGTTCAGGGATTCTCTTCTATTGCTTCACCCTTGACTAGATTGACTCAGAAGGGTGTTCCTTTCTTATGGTCCGAGGAGTGCGAGGAGAGCTTTCAGAAGCTCAAGACAGCACTGACCACAGCACCCGTCTTGATTCTACCGACAACTTCAGATTCTTATACTGTATATTGTGATGCCTCGAGAGTTGGCATTGGTTGTGTGTCGATGCAGAGGTAGGGTCATTGCTTATGCTTCTCGTCGGCTTGAAGCCCCACGAGTAGAACTACCCCGTTCATGATTCGGAGCTAGCGACCATAGTTCATGCTTTGAAGATTTGGAGGCATTACCCGTATGGTGTCTCCTTGTGAGGTGTTCACGGATCATCGCAGCCTTCAACACTTATTCAGACAGAAGGACCTTAATTTGAGACAGCGGAGGTGGTTGGAGTTGCTTAAGGACTATGATATCACTATTTTGTATCATCCGGGGAAGGCCAATGTGGTGGCCGATGCCTTGAGTCGGAAGGCGGTTAGCATGGGCAGCTTAGCTTTCATCCCAGTTGGGGAGAGGCCATTTGCTTATGATGTTCAGGCCCTAGCCAATCGGCTAGCGAGATTAGATATTTCGGAGCCGAGTCGGGTGTTGGCTTGTGTTGTTTCTCGATCTTCCTTATATGATCGCATCAGGGAGCGACAGTATGATGACCCACATTTGCTTGTCCTTAAGGACAGAGTGCAGCATAACGATGTTAGAGATGTGACTATCGACAGTGATGGTGTTTTGAGGATGCAGGGCCGTATATGCGTGCCCAATGTTGATGGTTTGCGGGAGTTGATACTTGAGGAGGCACACAGTTCGCGGTACTCTATTCACCCAGGTGCCGCAAAGATGTACCAAGACTTGAGACAGCACTACTGGTGGAGGAGAATGAAGATGGATATTGTTAGGCATGTAGCTAAGTGCCTCAATTGCCAGCAGATCAAATATGAGCATCAGAGACCGGGCGGTGTTCTTCAGCGTATGGTTATTCCCGAGTGGAAATGGGAGAGGATCACCATGGATTTTGTTACTGGGCTACCTCGGACAGCGAGGAAGTTTGATTCTGTATGGGTGATTGTTGATCGGCCGACTAAGTCCGCACATTTCATCCCAGTTAGTACTACTTACTCATCGGAGCGGTTGGCAGTGATCTTTATTCGGGAGATTGTCAGGTTGCATGGGGTCCCAGTGTCTATTATATCCGACAGAGGCACTCAGTTCACTTCTCCGCTTTGGAGAGCATTTCAGCGAGAGATGGGTACGCGGGTCGAGTCGAGCACCGCATTTCACCCCCGGACGTACGGACGATCCGAGCGCACTATTCGCATCCTCGGAGGATATGTTGCGGGCACGTGTGATTGACTTTGGTGGTTCATGGGACGAGTTCTTACCACTTGCCGAGTTTGCCTACAACAACAGCCACCGCCGAGTATTCGTATGGCCCCGTACGAGGCATTGTACGGCAGACGGCGTAGATCTCCCGTCGGATGGTTTCAGCCTGGCGAGGATAGATCGATAGGGACCGAGTTAGTTCGTGATGCTCCGGATAGAGCAAAGTTGATCCAGGAGAGGCTTCGCATAGCACAGCCTCGCCAGAAGAGTTATGCCGACCGTAGGGTTCGAGAGTTGTCTTTCATGGTCGGCGATAGAGTATTGTCGAAGCGTTTCACCCATGAGCGGTGTCACGAGGTTCGGAGGAAAGCGGAAGTTGAGTCCCGTGTATATCGGTCCTTTTGAGATACTCGGAGAGCTGGAGAGGTGGCATACGAGTTAGCCTTGCCACCCAGCTGCTTATCCAGCGTTCATCCAGCATTCCACGTGTCTATGCTCCGAAGTACATCGGAGATCCGTCCCATGTATTAGACTTCAGCACCATTCAGCTTGACGGTGATCTATCCTATGACGTGGAGCCTATTGCTATTTTCGGGTCGCCAAGTAAGGAAGTTGAGGTCGGAGGAGATTGCATCGGTAAGGTTCAGCTGGAGAGGTCGACCCGCAGAGGAGGCTACTCGGGAGGTTGAGCAGAGATGCGGAGCAGATACCCTCAGCCATTCGAGACTTCAGGTATGTTTCTTGACCCGCTCGAGGACGAGTGTTTGTTTAAGTTGGGGAGAATGTGACGACCCGGCCCGTCGTCACGGGAATTACCACCCCGTTATGTCGTAATTACATAATTCATGCTTTTATATCAGTGTTAGAGTCTATCGGGGAAGTTAGGAGTGAATTGAAATGAAAATGAGGCATATAACCTTTTGAAGGAAACTTGAATAAGGAAAGTCAACCCGGAGTTGACTATGTAGTTAGAGAGCTCGGAACCGGATTCTGATGATTCGACTAGTTCCGGGGGATCATTTATGTCTTAGGAGAACAATCGGAATTGAATTCGGAGGTCCGGTGTTGTTTTATGCTTGAACTGGCGAAGGTTGAATTTTGGCGAAAACCGGATGGTAGGTGATATTTTGATCCGGGGTCGGAATGGAATTCCGATAATTCTTGTAGCTTCGTTATGTGATTTTGGATATGTCCGCAAAATTTCAGGTCATTCGGACGTCGTTTAGTCGGGTTTTTGATTGATTGTGTAATTCGGAATGTTTTAAGGAATTTAGGCTTGAATTCGATGTGAATCATGGGTTTTGATGTTATTAGACGTGTTTTGAGGATCGGAACAAGTTCGAATAAGGTATTAAGATGTGTTGGTGTGTTTGGATGAGGTCCCGGGGGCCTCGGGGTGTTTTCGGATGGTAAATCGGGAGAAAAACATGGAAATTGCAGGTTTGAAGAGTTCTGGTTCTGTTGTTTTCGCTCCTGCGGAAATGGGGGCACAGGAGCGAGCCCGCAGGAGCGGAAAACGAGCGCAGAAGCGCTGGGGTTCGCTGAGGCGGATCCTGGTCCGCATGGGCGGCACCGCAGGTGCGGAAGGAAAGACCGCAGAAGCGGTCTGGGCTCGTTAGGGGAGAATCCGCAGAAGCGGAAGACTTGTCGCCTAAGCGAGTCCGCAGGAGCGGACTCTGATGCGCAGAAGCGGTAAGGCTCGCAGGAGCGGAAGGGGGTTTCGCAGAGCGGTCTCGCAGGAGCGAGACTTGGGCCGCAGAGCAGAAGCGGAGCCGGACGGAGTAGAGCATCGCGTTCGCGTGAGTCCTGTCGCGAACGCGTAGAAGAAGGGTCTCTGGCAGTGAAGTTAAAACCAGAACTGGACAGTCGCGGGTTTAATACCCAAAACCTCCATTTTTGAGTTCCAAGAGAAGAAATTGACGGGAGATTGCGGGGAAATCATCGGGGTTTCGTTGGAGGTAAGTTTTGTGGCTTAATTACATCATTTTAACATGAAATCCTTGGTTAAATCCCCGTAAATGGAAGATTAAAGGTGGGTTTGAGCCCTAGGCCTAAATTAAAGAAAAACACCGATTTGAGTGGGCAAATGGAGTCCGATTTTGGTAAATTTTATATGCCTAGACTCGTATCGAGACGAGGATTCCGAATATGTGATTTTTGTAATTTTTCGACAAGTGTACCAAAAGTCGGGTTTTGACAACTTGTGGGTTTTGATATAAATTGGGTTATTTCGAATGAATTTCGTGAAATTAGCGTATATTGATGCATTCTCTATGATTTTGAGCAGATTTGGCACCCGAGGAGATTGATTTGCGAGGTAAGCGCAAGGCGGATTGAAGCTTCTACCGGTTCGAGGTGAGTGGTAGTAGTAAATAATGTACTGAGGGTTTGAAACCCCGTACTAGCACTTCACAGTGTTATATTGAGATGAGACACACGTTCTATGACGGGCGTGGTGACATTGTGATTGGGGGTTCGGACTTAGTCCTTCCCGCCTAATAGAATACTGTGTTGTATGACTGTTACTGAGATTATAACTGTACAATTGGGCTAATAGCCATGTTTGGGGCCTTGTGCCGATCTGTAGAGCATTAGGGAACCTATAAAGCTAGGTGACCCTTATATCATGTTGGAAACATACACTCAGTCGTAGCTCTAGCTGTATAGCATAATATGAGCCCGTACTAGATATGTACATCGAGAGAGATTATCTAGACTATGAGATGTTATATGGGGCCTGAAAGGCCAAGTCTATATTGACTGAGACAGGGTCAAGGACCCACTGTGATATATTGTATTGGGCCTGAGAGGCCAAGTATATACTGATCGGGATAGGGTCGAGGACCCACTATGAGGTATTATATATATATACCTATATTGGATCGGGCTGCGCGCCGCAGCAGTATATATATTGGATCAGACTGCACGCCGCAGTAATGTACATGTAATATACATGTAATATACATGTGGGACGGACTGCACGCCGCAGTATTATTGCGCTTGGGCTGTAGGAGCCCCTTCGGAGTCTGAGTCTGCACACATTCTCAGTGAGCACTGGTGTATATTATGGGATGGGGCTGCGCGCCGCAACTGTATAAATATATATACATATAAATATTGGATCGGACTGTATGCCGCAGTAATACATGTATGGATCGGGCTGCACGCTGCAGTGTAATAGTGCTTGGGCCTAGGGAGCCCCTCCGAAGTCCGTATACACCCCCAGTGAGCGCCGTCGACGTAAAATGGAGCGGGCTGCGCGCCGCAGCGGTATATGTATTGGAGCGGGCTGCACGCCGCAGCATTATACTTAATCATATCCTATTATCTACTTAAATACTTATACATTATAGACATAGGTATGTGTCTTCATATGTTGAGATGGCCGTACACCGTAGGGGTACGAGCGAGGGTTGGATCAGTGTAGAATCTTGTAGAGATAAACGTGGATTGGAGATTTGAGTATTTCTATAGTGATGACGTACCTGTGAGGGTTGCCTTAGAACTGCTAAGTGATAGCACAGGAGTTCTTACCTTCAGTTATTATTTATTATTATTACTCACTGAGTTGAAATATACTCACCCCACTCCCCTGCACTTTCTGTGCAGATCCACAGGTGCCCGAGAGCAGTTGAGACATTGTAGCTGCTGATCCTTGTCTACTTTTGCGGAGATTACGAGGTAGCTGCCAGCGTCCGCAGAGCTTGTTTTCTCCTTCTTTATCATCTTGTTGATTTCCTATTTGCCTAGACTTGTTTGTATTAGGATGCTATTTTATAGAGGCTCAGTCTCGTGACACCACGATATGGTTGGGACCGTATTTTGTATGTTTTACATTTCGCTTATCACCTGATATGATCATTTACTGATTAAGTTTAATTTGATTAATAACCGGCTAGTTTAAGGGATAATATGGTCGGGCTTGCCTAGCATTGTGTTGGGCGCCATCACGACCAGGGTTTGGGTCGTGACAAGAATATAATATATTTAATTAAATACCTTGTTGTGCTTACGTATTGAATGATTTTTATATATTTATGAATTGAGTTATTGTTACTTTAATTATTCTTGTTCTTCAATGTTTCCAAAGAGATTAGCTAACTCTAGGACTCGCCCATTTACTTTGAATTAATTTTGGGAAAGATAATTCAAAGTTGGGAAAGATTAATTAACAAGAACTTGAGGCGTTAACCTTCACTTTATAGATTCAACCTAGGGATTGGATTGACCACTTGTAGCCTATCGGGTGCGCTTATTCTTCTAATTGAGATTAGGGATAATTCAATTAGGAAGTCTTATTAGTCTTCGGAAGAAGCTAATTAAGAATTATTATCCGTGGCTAATTAACATAAACTCACTCATATTTGTAAAATCATGAAATACATTGGATCGTTACTTGAGTGTAATTCCCGATGCATTCATACTTGTAGCCATTGATCATTTTATTCGCTTTCTAGGTTAGTTTACGTTTCCGCATTTAGATATAAATATTTTCCAAAACCCAAAATCTTAAGTGTTTGGCTTAGCGCGACTAGCGATAATTTTCTTGCATTCCTAATCGCCTACATATTGTTCTCTCTGGGATTCGACCCCGACTCATAGTTGGGTAAATATATTGCATACGACCGTGTCTATTGCTTTTTAGCGGTGGAAATGGACGTTATCAGCCGGATAAAAGAAGCCAAGAAGCTTCGCGTACTGTCCGCCCAGTATTGCTTGATAAACCGCGAGCTTTACAAAAGGACCTTTGGCAGACCCCTGGCCAAATTCTTAGGGCCGCACCAAACGACACCAGTACTCGAAGAAGTACAAGAAAGCCACTGCAGCGCCTACACTGGTAACCGCGCCCTCGTGTGTTGCTTAATACGGGCCGGCTACTATTGGCCAACTATGAGAAAAGACTCGGCGGAATATGTCCGCCGATGTAAACAATGCCAAAAGTACGCCCCCATGATACACCAACCATGAGTGCCTCTCTGCTCAGTCACTTCCCCGTGGCCTTTCATCAAATGGGGAATGGACAAAGTCGGTCCGCTACCAGCAGGACGAGGAAATGTACGTTTTCTACTAGTTTTAACTGAGTATTTTTCAAGTGGGTGGAAGCAGGTGCGTATGCCCAAATACGCGAGTCATCGCTTTCATATGGAAGAATATTATGTGCCGTTTCGGCATCCCCAAAGAAATGACTTACGACAATGGATGACAGTTCATCGGCCAGAAGACAGCTAAATTCTTCGACAAATGGCATATTATGCGAATATTCTCCACACCATACTACCTTTCCGCCAACAGCCAAGCAGAGTCGTCCACCAAAATGATACTAAACATACTGAAGAAGAAGCTCGAGGACGCCACAGGGCTATGGCCTGAGCTACTATCGGAACGGCTATGGGCACACCGGACCACGCCCAAATCCTCCACAGGAGAAACACCATACTCACTGGTCTACGGAACCGACACGGTCATACCGGTCGAGGTCGGTGAACCAAGCCTGAGGTATTCGCATACAAGCAGAGCAGAGAACGACATGAACAGACTTCAAGACCTCGATGAGGCCGAGGAAAGAAAAGAAATGGCCCACATAAGAATGTTGGCCCAGAAACAGCAAGTCGAAAGATACTACAACAAGAGGGCCAAAATACGACCACTCAAAGTGAGTGACTACGTCCTCAAAGACAAAACGTTGGCGTCAAAAGACCCAAGTGAAGGAAAGCTTGGCACCAACTGGGACAGACCATACAAAACCACAACATCAACAAATAAATGGGCATTCCAATTAGAGACAATGGCAGCAAAGACGCTCCAAAACAATTGGAACGTCGTCCACCTCAAGTATTTCCATTTCTGAAAGGCGCCTCCTGAGTCGCACTCTTTTTCCCTTACTCGAGTTTTTCCAAATTGGGTTTTCTCGGGGAGGTTTTTAACAAGGCGGCATAGGGGACACCTGGAGATACTTACGAAACAAGTTTATCACACCAGTCACTCCATACGTCCTCCTGATGGCATGGCAAAGGGACTGGACTAGCATGATCTCCAATGTATGAACGGCTACGACCATCTCCAATGTATGAACGGCTAAGGCCATCCCCAATGTATGAACGGCTACGACCATCTCCAATGTATGAATGGCTACGACCATCTCCAATGTATGAACGGCTACAGCCATCTCCAACGTATGAACGGCTAAGGCCATCTCCAATGTATGAACGGTTAAGTCCATCTTCAATGTATGAACGACTAAGGCCATCTCCAACGTGTAAATGGCTAAGGCCACCGTCGTCAATAAGTCGACCCAGCTCGACTATGACAAATGAAGTAACTCGACGACAGTCGAAGTCACGTATATGGCCAAGGCCATCCCCAACATGTAAATGGATAGGGCCACCATCGCCAATAAGTCGACCCAGCTCGACTACGATAAATGAAGTTGTTAGCGGAAACGTAAAAGAAAGAACACAAGATTTAATGTGGTTCGGATCAAAATAATCCTACGTCCACTAGAGAACAATTGCCTTTCTATTATTTACAAAGGAAGGAGAGTTTTCCCAATTACACTTAAGAGAAATTCTATCTTAACTCTCTACTCACAACAATATATTGTATTGTTTTGGGATGGTTTTGACAAATGAAAGAGTACATCTATTTATAGGGGTAAAGACCTCCTCTTGATGTCATTGGTGACATCAAACTACCTTCTCTTCATGTCATGGGTGACATCAAATGAGGAAGCTTCCTCATAGCATCTATACAAACTCCTTTCACCAACTCTTCCAATTGGCATTCCATTGTTGACTAAACATAAACCAACATTTCAATCTCCACGTTGGTTTGCGTTTTGAGCGTGCGTGTGAACAACTCTGGCCAAAACTTCTAAGCTTACTGGCAATCTCGTTGTAAGAAATAAGAAGAATCAAACCATGGTTGAACATACCACCTCCACCTAACAACTGTTCTCTTCGGAGTTGCATCAGTTAATGCACACCCCCGCAAGTCTTTGCAATGTGCAAACTTAGCGAGCGGGACTATCTTGGTCAACATATCTGCAGCATTATCGTCTGTGATAACCTTCACGACCTTGATAGTTCCCTTTTCAATAACATCTCGAAGGAAATGAAATATGACATCAATGTATTTAGTGCATTTAGTGCGCTCATGAAATCTTTGATTTTTCATTAGATGAATAGCACTCTGACTATTACATCTAAAACTTGATTCCAGCTGAACCAAACTCAATTCCGTTATTAAACCTTTTAACCAAATAGCTTCCTTCACTGCCTCCGCTGCTGCCATGTATTCTGCTTCTGTGACAATGGACTGCAGAGTCGACTTCCAACTAACGGCACTGCCAATGAGGGTAAAGATGTATCCAGTTGTGGACCTTCTTCTGTCAAGATCTCTTGCATAGTCAGAATCCATATAACCGACAATTGAAATACCTCCACCGCATTTTTGAAAAGTTAGACCAACACCAGAAGCTCCTTTGAGATATCTTAATATCCACTTGACACCTTCTCAAAGCCTCTTTCCTAGGCTGGACATGTATCTACTTACCACACTTACAGATTGAGCAATATATGGACGTGTGCATACCATAGCATACATAATACTACCAAGTGCACTAGCATAAGGAATCTTTGACATATGCTCCATATCATCCTCGGACTGAAGCATCTGTAACTCTGAAAGTTTAAAATAAGAAGCTAATGGTATACTTACGGGCTTGCACGCATGCATATTGAATCCCTCGAGAATCTTTTCAATATACCTCTTGTGAGAAAGATGTACAACACCGTCTTCTCTTGAAATCTCCATACCAAGAATTTCTTTGCAGCTCATAAATCCTTCATGTCAAATTCCTTACTCAACAATTTCTTCAAAGCATTTATCTATGTAATGTTGTTAGCAACAATAAGCATATCATCAACATACAACAGTAAATAAATCATTGAGTTTCCAGACATCTTCCTGTGATACACAAAGCTATCAAATGCACTCCTTAAGAATTTTGTGTAGTCATAAATGCATCAAACCTCTTGTACCACTATCTAGGGAATTGCTTCAAACTATACAAAGACTTCTTTAGTTGGCATACGTGATCTTCTTTTCCCTCAGCTAGGAAACCTTCCGGCTGATCCATATATATTGTCTCTTCTAGATCACCGTGTAAGAAAACAGTTTGACATCAAGCTGTTGAAGCTCCAAGTCAAATTGTGCAACCAATGCTAGTAGCACGCGAATTGAGCTATGCTTCACGACTGGAGAGAAAATCTCATTGTAGTCTATTCCCTCCTTCTGGCTGAAACCTTTTGCAACCAATCTCACCTTAAACCTAGCATCTTCCATTTCAGGAATTCTCTAATTCTTTCTGTAGATCCACTTGCATCCAACTGTCCTTTTCCCCTTTTGTCTTTTCAGTAAGACCCATGTCTTATCATCTCTTCCGTCATGGCTAACCACCATTGTGAAGCATCCTTGCAAGAAGTTGCTTCAATATACAAGGAGGGCTCCAGATCCTTAATCTCTTATTGTGCAGCTACAAACGCATATGCAATCAAGTTTGCTTGATTTATAAGGCGTTTTGGTTCTCGTGTCTGCCTCTTCTCCCTCCATTTCGCAATTGTGTAAGGTTCATTGACAGCAAGTTCTTCAAGGTCTACATCTTCTGACTTCTTGTTTCCTGAAAACTCTGCGAAAATTTTACGAGGATCAAGTATAAAGGATTCATCGAAGGTGACATCTCTACTAACTATAAATTTGAGTAAAGACAAACACCAAAGTTTGTACCATTTTACTCCATCCACATACCCTACGAATATGGCCTTCTTATCCCTTGGTTCAAGCTTTCATTCATTAACGTGATAATAAGATGGACACCCAAATACTTATAAGTATGAATAGTTAGAGGGTTCACCAGACCATACCTCATTCAAAGTCCTAAAGTCAATTGTCGATGCTAGAGATCGATTGACAATATGAGCAGTAGTGTGAACTGCTTCTGCCCAAAATACTTTGGACGTTTTGGCTTGTATGAGCATACAACGAGCCTTTTCAAGAAGAGTTCTGTTCATTCTCTCGGCAACTCCATTCTGCTGTTGGGTATGTCTAACAATCCTATGTCTTGAGATCCCATGAACCTTGCATAATTTATTAAACTCTTCATTGCAAAACTCCAAGCCATTGTCTGTGCGAAGATACTTGATTTTCCACTCCATTTGATTTTCAACCAAAATCTTCCACTCTTTAAATGCTTCAAAAGCATCACTTTTTGCCTTCAAAAAATGCACCCAAACCTTTCGTGAGAAATCATCAATAAAAGTGAGATGATACCTCTTTCCGCCCTTCGATGAAAGTTTAGAGGGACCCCATAAATCTGAATGGATGTAGTCTAGCATTCCTCATGTCTTGTATTTGCCAGTGCTGAAGCTGACCTTCTTCTGCTTCCCTAGAACGCAGTGCTCACAAAAGTCAAGTGTGTTGATCTTCTCATCTTCCAAAAGGTTACGATTGCTCAGCATCTCCAGTCCACGTGTGCTCATATGACCAAGTCTCATGTGCCATAATATTGCCTTGTCATCATTAGATAACTGCACTGTAGATGTATTTTCAAAGCCAACAATGGTGCTTCCGGCCAATGTGTAAAGGCCGCTCTCCAGCTTACCTTTCATCATGACTAAAGAACCTTTAGTCACCTTCATAGTTCTTGCTTCGCTCATGTACCTGTAGCCTTGTTCATCCAGAGTACCCAAGGAGATCAAATTCTTCTTATGACGGACTTTTGTAATAGTCCTCACGACTCCATCATGGCAGCGAACTCGATCTAAGCCAATGCCAACTATTGTACAAGTTGCATTATTGCCCATTACTATGGTTCCTCCACTTTTCTCGTAGCTGCTAAACCAAATTTTTGAAACGTCATATGCAGAGTACAAGCAGAGTCTAACACCCATTTGTTTCCATAATTACTATTATTACACGATGTTGTTAGTACATAATCATTATCAAAATCATGTACATGTTCAACCGTAGATGCACTCGCTTTTTCTTTGGACTTTGACATTGGGCAATCTCGTTCGAAGTGCCCCTTCTTGCCACAACCCCAACACTCTGTATTCTTCTTATTCACATGAGACTTTGATCTGTACTTTGATTTTCTCTTTCCCTGTTGGCTAGTTCGGCCTTTCACAAAGAGCCCACTTGCCTGGTCATCCCTGTCTCCTTCAATTTGCCACATCACTAGAGTTAAGTGCCTGCCGCACTTGCTCAAGCTTGATAGGCTCCTTACTATACATCATTGAATTCTTAATATCACGATATCCTGAAGTCAATGAAAATAGCAAAGCACATGCAAGCGTCTCCTCCTCCCTTTTAATTCCTGCAATATGCAAGTCCATGTCAAGTTTATTGAACACATCTAAATGATCTTGTAACGAAGTACCTGACCCCATCTTAAATGTGTGAAGACGGAATTGTAACAACATCCTTGTTGTCACTGATCAGTCTTGTTATAGCCCTTCTAGCTTTTCAAATAACTGTTTGGCATGGATTGAACCTTCCCTCCGCAGTAACGCCATCATCTGGATCTTCCAGATATTGAAGTTGTTGCGCCCATTGAATCGATCAATTTCAAACTTCATGGAACTCATCTTTGCTTGTTCTTTCTCCTTGGATCATTAAAGAATGTCGTCGCTCTGATACCAAATGTTAGCGGAAACGTAAAAGAAAGAACACAAGATTTAACGTGGTTCGGATCAAAATAATCCTACGTCTACTAGAGAACAATTACCTTTCTATTATTCACAAATGAATGGGAGATTTCCCAATTACACTTAAGAGAATTTCTCTCTTAACTCTCTACTCACAACAATATATTGTATGGTTTTGGGATGGTTTCTACAAATGAAAGAGTGCATCTATTTCTAGGGGTAAAGACCTCCTCTTGATGTCATTTGTGACATCAAACTACCTTATCTTGATGTCATGGGTGACATCAAAGGAGGAAGCTTCCTCCTAGCTTCTATACCAACTCTTCCAATTGGCATGCCATTGTTGACTAAACATAAACCAATATTTTCAGAAGTAACTCGACGACAGTCGAAGTCACGTATATGGCCAAGGCGATCTCCAACGTGTAAATGGATAAGGCCACCATCGCCAATAAGTCGACCGAGCTCGACTACGACAAATGAAGTAGCTCGACAACAGTCGAAGTCACGTATATGGCCAAGGCCATCTCCAACGTGTAAATGGCTAAGGCCACTTTCACCGATATGTCAACCCAGCTCGACTACAACAAATGAAGTAACTCGATGACAGTCGAGGTTACGTATATGGCCGAGGCTACTCCCAAACATACGAAAGGCTAAGCCATCGTCGTCAGTAAGTCGACCTAGTTCGACTACGACAAACGAGCAACTCGACGACAGTCAAAGTTACATACATGGCTAAGGCCATCAACAATATTATGGCTAAGGCCGTCGTTATTAACGATCGCCAACCCTGTTCGATTACGACGCAAGGCACTTAAGTAACGGACGAAGCAACGCCACTATTGAATAAAGCTATTTCCTATCGGAGGATAACACAAGCAACGTTCGAGAAACGCACTAAAGAACCGTACAAACAAGCAAGCATCCACTCTGCGGAGACGAGATACCAAATATAAAATGTACAAAAAGAAGAGAGCAACAGAAAAAGAATAACATCCATTATCATATAAAAGAATACATGTACAATAGGACATATTTACATCTCCAAAAAATAGCAAAACAAAATACAAGTCCTAACATGCTCCGCTATCCCATTTGCCACCTTCCGTCGGCCTGTCATTCCGTTTGCCGTCCACAGCCGATCTGTCATCTCTCCCACTGCCGCCCACAGTCTGATAAGTTTCAGAGATCCAGTACCAGGAGGTTAGACGGTTAACGGCTTCGGAATTATATCCCGACCAGTCTGGGGAATCAGAACTATATTCGCAGGCTTCACGGGCGACTTGAGCTATACGTCGCTGATCCTCCACCTCCGCCTCAGTGGCTTGGCCTGCAGCTAAGAATTCCTCGAAAACGACCAGCTTAGCCTCGGCGTACACCCAGATCTCCCGCGCCTCGCCATGCACACCCTCTTCGGACCTGGACGTAACAGCCTGCTTAAGGGCCTCAACTTCACCCGCCTTGGCATTGAGCTCGGCGGTTAAGGCAGTGACCTCGGCTCGCAAATCAGTGGCCTTCGCCGCTACCCCACGGCCAACCTCCAGTTCATCTTCCTTTGACCGGAGAAGAGTCTTCAGTTCGATATTTCGAGCCAAAGCGGCCATTAGCTGGTCATCAACTTGCTCCAGCTCAACTACCCTTCGCTTCAGCTGGGCCTCCGACTGCTCCAGGCCCTTACGAAAAATCTTAAATTGCGGGTCTTGTTTGAGTAGGTCCGCCAGCGCTTGATGTTTAGTATGGCATTGCCAATACTTCTTTACCACCGTGTTAAAGGTGGCGGCCTTCTTTTGCACTCGCCGACCCCTCTCTATCTCCAAAATGAGAGTATGAAGAAGAGGAAAAAGAATAAAGGCAAATCTGTATGCACCAAAGTTTACTTTACGATACATGAAGAAAATCGAAATATACATGCAAGGTCGCGCCAGCAACCCTCCGAGATAAATCCCTGTCGCTAACATCTTTTAACGTTTCGCGCTCAGCTAGGGGTGTGCACTCGAATCGGTTTATCGATAAATCGAATCGATTATTTGTTATCGGTTTATCGATTTATCGGTTTCGATTTCGATTTTGAAATTTTTCTTATCGAGTTATCGATTTCGATTTCGACTTTGTCCTCTTCGGTTTGTCGGTTTATCGATAAACCGATAAGAAATAGTAAAAAAATATTTTTTTTAAATATATTTTTTTTGTTTTTTTTTTTAATTTTTTTTTTGTCTTATTCTATAATACCATTTCCTTTACCCTAATTCCCTAACCCTATTATTTTATCTATCACATTTAAGGAATAATCATATTAAAAGCTCAGGGGAATAAAGTTCAAATTAATGGAAAATAAAATTAGTCGTGATGATGTATTTTTTTATACCGTTGGAGTGTTGGTGTCATACATTTGATCCCTTTATTAAGTTTTGTTGCATGTGTTTTTTGACACAATTGTTATGTTATAAACGGAGTTTGTCGTATTTTAGCTTCTTTTGGTCCATATTAGTTAGGCGTGTTTATAGTGAAATACTTTCCGTGGAATGCCGTAAATTTCTTATTGGTGTAATCGATAACCGAATCGATAAGCCCCAAAAATCAATAAATCGAAATCGAAAAAATCGAAACCTTATTGAAACGATAACGATAAGCATATGTACAAATCGATAATCGATAAGTAATTATCGATAAGAGTCAAAATCGAATCGATAAATCGAATGCACACCACACCCCTACGCTCAGCGGCCGCACACAACAGGGTCATATCCGCAGCGGCCTGCTCGCTTTGTTGCAACATATTATACCCGCTTGGGATCAGAATTCGGCGGTTAGATCCACCCACCGTCATCCCTACGTGGTCTTAATGTCTCCTCAATGCATCCGCATCTATGGGGAAACCTTAGTTTCCACCCTCTCTCCATCACCCGCTTCCTTAGCGGCAACTGACGAGCCACCCTCGGGAACACGTGCTGGGGTGGCGTCAAGAACTATCCTTCCTTGGGGAGCCGACCTCCCCGAGCGGATGGCATCGGCCATAAAAACCAGCCTCGACTCCCGACGGGGCTCGCTCGCCCCTTCATCCTCTGTGTCTATCCCTTTGCCAGTCATTAACCGACATTTTTTTTGTTCCGGCGGCTCCTCGCCCTCGGAGGTCTCCTCCACATACTGTGGGGATGGTGGTGAAGGAGTTGTTTCACTTGTGGATGCATCCACAGGCGTAACCTCAGGTTGAGGAACCTCCGGAATGCCATCACTAGGCGAGCCATAGGGTACGTATTCGTCTTCAGAATCAGGCCCCGCCCCAGGCGAGGCAACGACGTTCTTCTTCTTCTTTAGGGAGCTCCGACCTGCCAACATGAATAAGTCAGGTAACGAAACCTAAGGAAACCTCCAAACCATAGTCAGAGAGTTACCTGGTGGGTCGTATCGCTCACAAAATGCGAACCAGGTGTGACACTCCTCCACCCACAACCTTATAGTTTCAACGAACCGAGGTGGAGAAGCCCTCGCTGCAAAAAGCAGGGAGGGAAGCAAAAGAGGTCACAATGGCCATACGGTCAAAATCGCAAATAGTACTAAACTCTACGAGTAAAAATACTTACGTTCTAGATTCCACCTTTTCAGGAACCGTTCGGGATTCTACACCAAGTGCTCCGTCCTGATGTAGAAGAATTTATGCCAGAAGCGGTGGTTAGTCTTGTCATCGACCATAACGACTAGGCCCTTTGTGCCACGACTTTGCAGTTGCAGCATAGTACCCCTCAAGTAATCGGGGCTGAATAATTACAAGAGGTGGTGGACCGAGACGCTGCACTCGGCCCTAGCTGCATAGGTGGTCATAATACTGCAAACCTTGGAAGTGTAGGGATTGAGCTGAGCCGGACTCACATTGTATAAAGGGCAAAGCTCCTCCATTATGGGGTAAATTGGGAGGCTGTAACCGATCGAGAATGGGTACTCATAGAATGTGTAGTACCCCGGCCGGTGCATGTTGGCATAGTCCGTCCCGGCCGGCACAATCTCCACATGGTCCGGAATCCGGTACGTCTCTCGAAGATCATCCAAGTTGGATTGTGATAACTCGCTGTGCTCCCAAGGAATGGTTGGGCTCTTAGTTGGAAAATCTCTATGAGCATGTGTCTCCTTCAGGAGGACGTCATCGGTACTGAGAGGAACAAGGGTTTTCTCTGCCTTTCTCCCGTCACCGCCAGAAGATGGTGGAACCCTAGATAGGGTATCACCCTTGGCCTTTTTGCTGCTTTCTCCACGTTTTGCCATGATATTTTATGTGAGAAATAAAGCTTTGATAATAAGAAGTGTGGTTTCAATAGAGATGGAAGAGTTAGGCACAAAGTAGCAGTTACTGGAAAGAAAGATGAAAAGCGAAGTAGAAAGAGTTTGTAGGTTCGAAAGATAAAAAAGATTGAACCTTCCTCCTTTTTATATGACTAAGATGCACGGAAATCGAAGAAGCATGTTTCAAAATGGGTGCGGGAAACCAAAATGTCATATCATCTCCTGAACCGCCTCGGGAGCAAGTATAATTATGACGCATGCTGGCGATGGCATCATTTTGAAAAGCAGGCCACGTGTCAACGGATCAACAATGCCATATATTTCCCACATTCACGTCACCGCCCCCATAGTGAGGTCAAATTTTCTTAAGACGAGGCCTGCATTTCCGCCCATTGAAGACGTCTACTGGATACGCCTCCAACGAGCGGAGGGACTACTTGTACGGGGTCAAATTTGGACCTATCGCCCAGTAAGCGTATACCTGCTATTGTAAAGGCACCACTCGGATGTAAGGGCAAAGGCGACGCCATTTAAAATCAGGCATCCCCGCTAGGAGGACGTCGACCACTCCTTGTATTTTCATTATTATTTTAAGGAAGGGCTCTTTCTATGTAAAGAGGACCTTCCCCTTGTAAAACGCATCGGTGGTATTCTTGAATAATACAACATTTTCAGTTTCTCCTATTTTCTCTCTATCTCTATCTCTAATGAACAACTTCTCTTGAGTTCATATTATCATCTTATAATATTAGATCTACAACAATAACATCATTCTTGCATTTCTAGGTCTATTACATTTTATTACGATTTACCCATTCATATTTTTTATTGTTTTCTAGCTTACAAAGTATATTATTAACTTTTGAGCCAAACACCTAACATAGTTTGTGTGATTTGTTTTGGTTTTACTTGGTTGCAGGTCGGACTTATAGTACTGTCTCACTATTACCACATGCTGGAACTTTAACCGAGAAGCATAGTCAGAAGTTTTGTTAATTCAACTGTGTCCTAGTGTACCCTAAACCTGTTTCATTCTCAATGAAAAAGAATTAATTAATTTTCCATGTTAAAAGACTTTCTTACTTTTTTGTACTTGAGGTGGTAGGATATCAACCTCCAAACCATTTTTCCTCTCTCCTGCTACTTTAGCACAGTAGGCAACTGGGAATACAAAGTTGCATTAGGATAACGAGGGAATGCTGCGGAATTTATGCATTCTTATCTTCTTTTTGACCTTCATGTTACTGCTCGTTAACCTCATAATCGAGGACAAAGAGAGGGATAGCTTAAGTGGAACTGATCCTTGTCCTTCAACCATGAGGTCAGAGGCCTGGTTGAAGTTGCCATGGGGAGAGAGAGTAGGAGAATTTTTGTCATATTAATTACAAGAACATCACAGCTATGCTTCTGTCACGCCCCAAATCGAGGGACATGACCGGCGCCTGACCGGGTTGCCCCAGTCAAGCGGACCTGGGTGCCTTTCATTCCCACGCGTTACCCCTGTGATGACCGTTTCTCATTAACCAAATATATTACTAATCATAATTGATTTCACATTAAACAAATAAAACGATACGAGTGATTCATTAACAAGATTTCAATTTTTACAACGCCCGACATAACACCTTATATATATAAGACTGGAGTCCCACAGTTTACATGTCTACAGAGCCTCTAGGATACAAAAGGGAAATACAATACTTGCTGGTAACAAGGCTCCGGCTATACCTTTCAAAACCAAAATGAAATCCAAACCGAAGTGGCAAGAACCACACAAGGCCCCGAGGAAGAAAGGGGCTCACCAAGACGGGCAGTGGAAGGAGAAGAATACTACTGCCGACGAGCTGAAGTGCCTGCTACTGATCCACCTACAATCATGACACGAATGTAGCGCCCCCGGCAAAGGGACGTCAGTACACTTAAATTGTACTGGTATGTATGGACAAACTTTGTCCCAAGTAAACTCAAGCCATTAAATTACATCAACAATCAATTAAGCCACCAACCATGTTTCCACATTTTCCTCATTTCAAATAATTCTCACACAAAGCACTTTCCACGATCAACCAATTTAACAATAACCAATCAATCACGTAAAACACAAGTAGTCAAACAAAGGGGCAATCAGTGCCCCACAGGTTGCAAACTCTCCTGCTGTCTCCTTTCACAATTTCACATTATTGATTTATGTATCAATTTTCAATAGCGATTTCGATCGCTTTCCATCCTTATTGCCCCCGACCACCCTTATTACCTCGGCCACCCTTATCACCCCAACCCAAACCTTATTTCACCACGTTGCGGCGCGCAACACGACCCCGCCTTACAGTTGAAAACACAACAATTTCAAACAACAGATAATGTACTACACACAATTTCAACAAGTTCAAATAAGCAACTTACACATTGGTTCATGTTCTCAATTTCTTCTCAATTCAATATCACAACCATGTTACAATATTTCCACAATTCAAGTGTTTCATCTCTTTCCACAATAAACCAATTCTCAAGTGTTTCGTTTGTTTTCCACAAGGTGCCATATAGGCCATCATAGTCATTATTCACAATTCTTTTGCCAAATTAAACTCTCATTTTACATCACTCATACTCGACAACAAACTTTGAATATCCAACAACAACATCAAGAATTTCACACAATTTGTCAATTTAACACGAAACAAACAAACTTCACACATATAGGCGATTTCACAAGAATCAAAATTAGCCATACATACCTGGTGATGATGTTTTTCCTCCTACTTTATGCTTACCCAAGATATCCTACTCTTGCCAACCTTGTTCTTGAAGACTCTTACTTCTACCCACTTCTTTTTACTAGAAATCAAGTTCAATAATCATGCATGAGTGTAAAAATTCTATTTTCAAAAGCTATTATATGCAAACCTCTCTTTACCCAATTAAAACTGAAAATCAAAGAAAATAGTTAGGGTTTTTACCTTGAAAATATTGGGGAAGTTGAATCCTTGCCCTAGAATCCTTGGAATTAAGTAGTTGGAACAATCTTTGAAGATGAAGAACTTCTCTCTCTAAAAACCCTCTCTTCTCTCTCTAATTTTGGTGAGATGATATGATAAAATGAAGAAGAAAGGTGTTATATTAAAGAAGAGATCGGGTCAAAATGTTACAAAATCTGGGCCGGGGTCAAATATGCGGTCACTATGCGGACCGCATAGTGGCCGCAGAATGGCTCAAAAATTACGCAGGCTCGGGAACGATTTGCGGTCACTATGCGGACCGCATGTTGATTCTGCGGTCGCAAAAGTGCACCGCAGATTGACATGCGATCGCATATCGACCGCACATTGGACACAATTTTGGGCAACTCTCTGGAACGATTTACGGTCACTATGCGGACCGCATGTTGATTCTGCGGTCGCAAAAGTGCACCGCAGATTGACATTTTTCTGGAAAAAATTTTATTCTACATTTTGAAACTTAAATCACTACCAAGGGTCCGAACCGCGGCTCGCAAGCTCGCCGCGAAGAATTCTACGCATTCCTAACACATCATTCGGACCATGACACCACATCTACTAGGTTTTATGCACAAAAATTTCACGGGGCCTTACAGCTTCAGTCGCAAACATGTTGGGGTCTATTGCATGTATCTTCAGTAACTATGTTCCTCTTAAAATTCATCTCATGCTATCATGAATTGACTAGTTTTATGCTGGTTGCAAGTCTACTGTAACCCTTTTCCTTTATACGGGTTTGGTACCGGTAATATGAGCAAACGCACACTGGCAGGTGATGGCAGGTCATCACATAAATAAAATTGTGTTTGATTTCGCAAAATAGGTATTATATTTTTTCAAAAAAGTACCCTATCCTTCATTTGTTAGTAGGCAATGCGAGTTTTTCTCCTCATCTCCCCCCCCCTACACACCACCCCAACCCAAAAAAAGAAAAAAGAAAAACCCCCAAAAGGGATACTGCAATAAACATGAAAATTAGGTCTCTTCAGGTTGAGTGAGAAATATGTAACAACCAGAGGCGGATCCAGGATTTCAGTAGGATCGGTGCACCATTATCCGACCCATTGTTTGATTTGATTTCCTAAAACTTACCTTAGAGAACTATCAATAATAGTATCATTATTTATAGTTACTGTCACACCTCCTTTTGGCGCGCTTACCCCGAAGGATAATGCATAAGAGAGTTTTTCCAATTTAAGTGACAATATTCGAAACGGGATTATTCTATTTATTTCATAGTCGCCACTTGGAATAAATTAAGGTGTCCCAAGTCACCGATTTATTTAAATCCCGAATCGAGGAAATTTTCGACTTTCCAAATGAAGTCTGCGAACCAGAGATTCTAAGTAAGGAATTCTGTTGACCCGAGGGAAGGTGTTAGGCACCCCCGGATCCCGCGGTTCTAGCGCGGTCGCTTCAATTATTATAAATGGCTAAAAATTCCTGATTTTATACATGTTCACATCATAATGCAATTTAAACCTATTAACCGCTTTTAATCCAATTTTTAAGAATGATCGTAGCGTTATTAAAACACGTTTCGAGCCACGTCACATTATACCCGTGATTTTGACATATTTTAACATCGTTGAGATTCGAATTTAAATCACATGAATATGCGCCCGAGTTTAGAAAATTAATTCTTTTTAAATACAAGCGTACCTCAACTTGTCCTGATTAGAGCATTTCTCAACTGATTCACGAAGGCCGTATAAGATTTAACGGTGGATGGCACGACTTAAAATATCAAAGAATTTAATTAACCAAGAACAAACGGGGGCCTAAGAGACGCCTCGAGCACAACCAAAAGAAAACACACACGTTGGAATCGGCTAATCAATACTTATGGGACATTGCAAAAGAATGTCAACGCAATAAGATAATAAATAAACCCGATTCTGGCAAAAACAAACTAATACAAGTGAGACCTCTCTAGCGCAACTAAGTCCACAGTTTTGGCAACTATATACGCGAATCAAGATCGATAACAAGGAAGTTTCACAATAGTGACTCAAACCCGTTATGAAAATCCTATTCAAATAAACATGGAGGCACTTGTAGCAGAACAGGTAGCCTAATGATCTGTAAAACATTACTCCCGGTTCATCATAGCAAAAATACGGAAGTGGAATTACCGTGAAAGGTTTGTATAACCAAAAGCGCTAATCACCAACTAAAGTCTAAATCTCTTCAGAATCAAATCTATCAATAATGTGCATACAGTTCACTCTATTGAATAACCAATGTGTCACATGCAACAAATTCTGAAATTATAGATGGAATAAAAAACATGTCTGCATAAGGTAATCTTCCACCCCACGAGAAGCACTCCATTTGACTTAATATTAAAATCCTCTCAACTCACACCTAGGATTAGACTTCCTAAATCAGGTTTGTACAAGGTTTAACTGTTTGCCTAATGGGCAAATCTAATAAAACATGAACATCAGTAGTTGAATTAAACAACAATCATAACAGCAAACTGATTTGTTTCATTCAAAGCACAACCTTGACTTCAATACAATTTTGAGAGTATACCTGGAAGTAAAGAAGAAACAGAAGGGTGAGGATTTCAGCAGCAACAACAATAGGAATCAACAGCAACGCAACAAAATTCCAGAAGCTTGGAAACTAGTTTTAAAACCAGTATAGAACAGTGTGTATCTGTGTGTGTGTTTCTTTCAGATTCTCAATGTGTTAAGCTCTCTCTCTGTTTTTGTGTGTTAACAGTATGCTATCTGTTCTTTTTTGTGTGTTCTCTGCTTCTGAAAACCAGTGAACTCTCTGTTGGTGTGAATGAATCTATCCAGAGAGTCTGTCCTGTATTTAAAGACTAAGCTTACAAATTTTTTATTAAAACACTCTTCTTTACAGCTTCTCTCTTCTTTCAACATGTGCACCCATTTATCTTTCATCATTCCCCCATGTTTGTTATGATTTTCCAGCTCAAAAAGCATTCAAACAATTAAGAATTCAAACTTTTTGATCATTATATTCCCTGACAGCCCACTGTTGTGTCTAAGTATGGGTTTTAAACATCTAAACAAAGTCCTAAAGGTAAAAACTAATGAAATACACTGCTGTCCAGCAAGTTTTAACAACTTATTTCCATGTGTATTGCACTTTAAAGGTTGATTTTAGGGCTACTTAAATGGACTAACAACTATATCCAATTCACAACCTAATTTAGAATCAAATAATGGTTCAAAACAAACAATCCAACAATTAGCTCAACACTCTGAACAATCAAACAAACCAAAAAATTTTAATTCAAGCAAAACAGTGAACCACTGCCCGGAATTTCAAACAACCAATTTGCGAATCGAAACGACAACATTCGTTAAGTCGAATCACAACATGTATGATCGACAACAAAAAGCCGACAAACAAATTCAACAAATTATAACACTCCAAAGCCGAGAGAAAAGAAGAAAAATGAAACAAATTCGAAACTAAATGTTCGACGACGCTAATCGACGCGAACCTGTATTCAACAACATTGGTAATCAAATAGACAAAACAAGACTTTAGAATTGGCAATTCAATGAAACAGTGTTCTCGGCCAAAGAAGAGAAAAGAGAAAAAATGAAGCTAACTAATCGACGACGCTAATCGACGCAAACACATATTCTATATCATTCGATTAGCCGATTACGATATGCGTAATCGACAAACAAATCCGACAAGCAGTGACTACACAATTTCGGACAGCATGTATAAATTCAATATCAAACAACTTAACGATATTAACAACGAATCGAATTCGATTCACAATCACTCGTTAAACAACGAAGAATAACAACTAACAACTCGACCAAATAAAAGGTCCCAAGAGATGAAGAAAAATAGAGACGGCCGACAAACATCAAGAAGAATTCAATCAACAAAAATACAAAAGCAAATTGAAATAAACGGTAAACATGAACATTACCTTAAAGAGAAATCAAAAATCGGCCACTTTGGAGAAAATTCTCGGTTCTTGACTTAAATTTGGACTTTGGGAATCAAATGGATTTTAATTGAAATGTTTTCAACCGAAAACATCTCAATTAAAATCTACTCTAATCCCAATTTCTTCAAATCGAACCCGGCGGCCCAAATTGGGATTTAGGGTTCTTGAAGTCTCGATTTGGGGCTTCATGGTTTCGGGCTGGATTTGAATGGAACCAAAGGTCGTTTAGGTGTGAGCGAGGCTAGGGGATGCTATGGTGTGAAGTTGGAGTGATTCGGGGAGCAAATCGATTTTCCGGCAATTTTCGATCTAATATTCGAAACGTTTGGGAACGATTCGAGACTAATGGTTGCCGGATTCGTGTTGAGGGGGAGAAGGGGAAGCTATGGTGTAAAAATGGGGGCGATTGGACTACGGCCGCTGGCGGAGGCGATTTTCGGCCGGCGGCGCACGGCGGGGACGGTGGCCGGAAATCGCAGGGTGAAGAGGGGTTGGAGAAAAGGGGCTGTTTGGTTGAAGGTTTAAGGGTCTTGGGTTTAAAATTAACCCTTTAATCTCAGCCGTTAGATCACAATGATCAATGGCTAAGATTAAAAGGGGGCTTTGAAAATGGGCTAACCGGATGGGCTGGGGAGTTTGGGTGTTATTGGGCTCCTGATTTGGCATTTTGAATTGGCCCAAATTCGATTTTGTACTCCTAATTATTTCCTTTTCTCTTCTCTTTTTAATTTTAATTCTCAATTTATTAAAACAAAAAATTCTAATTACACTACAAAGTCAATTAAATTATAAGAAATACTAATTAGGTTATATGAACAAATAACACACTCAATTTAAACATCAATTAAATATAAATCACACAATTAGGCATTTAAATACTAGAAAAGCAAAAAATACATATTTTTTGTGATTTTATTTTGCAAAAATAAACTTAAACTACCCCTAATTGCAAAGTTAGATCAAAATGTAAATATGACCTATTTTTTTGTATTTTTATTAATTTAAACACATATAATCATGCATATACAAATGCAAACAATTACCAGAAATAACACGAAAATTCAACAAAAATACACATCGTAAAAAATAGACGATTTTTGTTTTGATTTTGTGGGAGTAATTCATGTTAGGCAAAAATCACGTGCTCACAATTGCCCCTCTTTGCGTGAAAACTACGAAGAGTTTTTCGTGCAAAGATAAATGAGCAAATATGAGCGATTTTTGCCCGTTTGAATACTCCGTGGGAAGCATTTTGAAAAAGTTTGACCGAGCCTTTGCTTCGGAGGCCTCCTACATATCCTGGGCTAAACAGAAATCAGGTCAATGTAGTTCGGGAAGTTTTGGTAGCTGGGACTACCGTGGACTGACACTTTGCTGTTACTGTTGCTATCGTTGCTGCATGCTGCTGTTTACTGCCTACTGACCTCCTTATTACACAAAAGAGAAATTAAATCTGAACTAGCTATGCTATCAAACTATGAGTTACAAGATTCCTATCTATGATTCTCTTGAAGACTTGATCTTGAATCTTAGCTGATTTGTTGTAGACCTCGATCTGAATCTTGATGCTCAACAAGCTGTACGTGCTTGTTTATTTCTGTAACATTGAGTGAAACGGAGTCGGCGGAGCTTGTTACTTCAATCATCTTCTGTGCAATCCGCGCCTTTGTTTACTCCAACGTTTGAAAATCTTTTCTCTCGGTTCTTTTCTTCTTTTCTTCACTCCGGATTGATGTTCCATTTGTAGGTTATCTCGATCCTTGCATCCCGAGGTCAAACCTATTTAGACAACAAAACAAACAAACGAACGAAATTTTTCTGCCCCAGTTTTGCTAGGAAAATTTCATGAGTTAGTTGTGACACAGAAAGTGATTAAAAGACTCTTCGGTATTAGGTAAGAAAGTCATGATTTCACAAAGGTTCAAACGGCTTTCTGGCCGGGATTTTGTAGAAGAGTTTCACGGCTTTCTGGCCGGAATTCAAACAATATCTAACGATTTTGGCCGTCAGATCCTCGGTTTTTTGGCCGGGATAAAAATAAATGACTCCGCAGTTTTCCGACTGGGGAGATCCTCGGTTTTCTGGGGATAAAAGTTTCACGGCTTTCTGGGCGGAATTCAAACAATATCTAACGGTTTTTGGCCGTCGATCCTAGGTTTTTGGCCGGGTAAAGTAAATGGCTCAGTTTTCGACGGAGATCTCGTCAACGGATAAGTTTCACTGCCGGTGAATTCAAACAATATCTAACGGTTTTTGGTCGTCGGATCCTCGGTTTTGGTAGTAAATGGCTCCAGCTTTACTGGAGATCCTCGGTCGACGATAAAGTTTCACGCTCGCTGAATTCAAACAATATCTAACGGTTTTTGCCTGAACCTCTTGGCGGTCAAACAACGATCCATAGCTTTTCCGATGAGAGATCCTCGGTCGACGGATAAAAGTTTCACGGCTTCGGCGGAATTCAAACAATATCTAACGGTTTTGGCCGTCGGATCTTCGGTTTTTGGCCGGGGTAAAAGTAAATGGCTCGCAGTTCGACGGAGATCCTGTTCGACCGGATGAAAGTTTCACGCTTTCGAATTCAAACAAATCTAACGGTTTTGCGTCGGATCCTCGGTTTTTGGCCGGGGTAAAGTAAATGGCTCTGCAGTTTTCTGACTGGGAGATCCTCGGTTTTCCTGACCGGGATAAAAGTTTCACGGCTTTCGGCCGGAATTCAAACAATATCTAACGGTTTTTGGCCGTCGGATCCTCGGTTTTTGGCCGGGGTAAAAGTAAATGGCTCTGCAGTTTTCTGACTGGGAGATCCTCGGTTTTCTGACCGGGATAAAAGTTTCACGGCTTTCGGCCGGAATTCAAACAATATCTAACGGTTTTTTGGTCGTCGGATCCTCGGTTTTTTGGCCGGGGTAAAAGTAAATGGCTCTGCAGCTTTTTGATCGGGAGATCCTCGGTTTTCTGACCGGATAAAAGTTTCACGGCTTTCTCGGCCGGAATTCAAACAATATCTAACGGTTTTTTGGCCGTCGGATCCTCGGATTTTGGCGGTAAAAGTAAGTCTTCGGTTAGTGAGATCTCAGGTCGACGGTGAAAAGTTTCACGGCTTCAGTCGGATCGAACAATATCAACGGTTTTGGTCTCGATCCTCGGTAGGAAAGTAATAGCTCGCGTCGATCAGATCTCGATTCGACCGGATAAAGTACCGCTTGCGATCAACAATATCTAACGTTTTTGCCGATCTCGCTTTTGGTCGAAAGTAAAGTTCATGCTAACAGAGATCTCGTCTGGTCGGATAAGTTTCACGCCGGCATCAACAATATCTAACGGTTTTTGGCCGTCAGATCTCGGTTTTTGGCCGGGTAAAAGTAAATGGCTCCGCAGCTATGGATCTCGTTTCGACCGGGATGAAGTTTACGCTTCGCCGAATCAAACAATATCTACGGTTTTGGCCGATCCCGGTTTTTGGATAAAATTAAATGGCTCACGCTTTCGATCGGGAGATCCTCAGTTGCCGGGATAAAGTCACCGCTTTCGGAGACTCGGTTTTTCCGACGGGGTCCAAACAGATATTGGATCTGATATGATTTGATTCTCTTTTTCGGAGTTTTCATTTTCTTTTCTTTCATTTTTTTTTGGCCTTCTTTTAGGCGTTCTTTTTAAACATCAACAAATGCATAGGATAAATCTCTAAAAGAAACTTACCTTTTTATGTGTTTTCCTTGTTCCAAAGCCATTTCAAAGCTTGCGTATTTCACTTATTTGAGTGGTACCTTCTTCTTGCACAATTAAACAGACCTGCTTTCAACAAAGAACATTTTATCAGTTGAAAAAGTGGTTGGCTTTGCGGCCTTGGTTATCTTCATTGCTTGATCGTTTCCCCATTTCCATTGAGAAGTTTGCTACCAATTGTCTTTGGGATGACTTCCTTTCGAACTGACCGGGTTCATTCCCGGAATTCCATGGGGATTTTCCGTGTAGGTTCCATCCTTCTACCTTATTCTGTCTCTTCTAAGACCTTAGCCTTTGATTTCCGTTTCCTTTCTAAAACTCTTTCCTTTGGAAACAATCGATCATTACGATCCAATCGTGGATTGTAACAATACACTATTGAGGCTGTTTTTCTTTTCTTCTTTACCAGGCGGAGTCCTGTAAAACCGGTCCTGTCACCTTCCTTTGTAATATTTTCAGAATTAAAATTAAACCGAAAGGGATTCAAAGAAGAAGAATGAATCAAAGAATGGAAAAACGTATCAAAGATAGAGGAGTCCCTTTCGAGGGAGAAAAGAAGGACTTATCTGAGGTATACGCTGACTTTAACCAACATGACATGCTCCTCGTACTAGATGCTTGATCGTCACAAAACTCCCATTTTCTTATGAACCAAAACGGGTCTATATTTCCGAGCTAAGTAGCCGTGCCAAGACCTCTCGTGGTGAAACAACCTTTTCGGTTGATAGCGCCCTTTTGCGGGTTTTCGCCAATCGACCTCTCTCATTTCTCTTCTCACCATCGCCAGATAGCACTGTTTGCGTGTTTTTACCAACGAGCTCTCTCATTTTGTATTTCTCTACTTCCATCGTCTTATGGTGCCCGAAGGTTTTCACCAATAAGACTCTCTCATTTTATTTCTTTTCATTCCAGATGCTTATGGTGCCCGAAGGTTTTCACCAATAAGACTCTCTCATTTTATTTCTTTTCATTCCAGGAACCCCGGATCGCAATAATGATGTTTTCACAACTTCCAATCGATCTTGAAGGAATTGTACTCGGTTCGGGTAACAAGAATTGTAAACAAAATTACAACTTTGGAATCATCTTGACGGATCTTAAACCGAATCGAAAATATCATCTGCCCCAGTTTCATTTTTGGGGAAACCGGGATTTTTGATTTGGTGTGACTGAACCTCAGGGAGAGGTTGCCTACGTATCCTTTCGGAATCAAGTCAGAACGTAGTTCAGGAACTTTGTTTTTGTTTTGTTTTGTTTTTTTTTTTTTTTTGGTTTGGTTTGGATTCCAAAGAGGGTAGCCAAAGAAAAGTAACCGGCTCAAAGGGTTTACAAAATGGTTGGTAGTGTTTGGGTAGCGGGAATAAAAGCCTTCAATCATTTCGACTTGTGAGGACCTCATTGAAGCAAGTTCAGACATAATACCTTTTCACAGCATCTGCATTCACAGCCGTTTCAGGATCTTTTCCTTCCATGTCTCCCAAGTATAATGCTCCTCTTGGCAGTATCTTCCTGATGATGTATGGTCCTTTCCAATTAGGAGCGAATTTTCCTTTCGCTTCCTCATGATGTGGAAGAATGCGTCTTAAGACCAACTGACCTACTTCGAAATTTCTCGGTCGTACTTTCTTGTTGTAAGCACGAGCCATTCTTTGTTGGTACAGCTGTCCATGACAGACCGCAGCCATTCGCTTTTCATCGATCAAAGTTAATTGTTCCAAGCGAGTCTTAACCCACTCGCTATCTTCAATCTCTGCTTCAACAATTGTACGAAGCGAAGGAATTTCTACCTCTGCCGGTATCACAGCCTCAGTTCCATAGACTAGCAGGTATGGAGTTGCTCCCACCGATGTGCGTATTGTAGTACGGTATCCCAGTAAAGCGAACGGTAATTGTTCATGCCATTGTCTAGAACTTTGGATTGTCTTTCTCAAAATCTTCTTAATGTTTTTGTTCGCTGCTTCCACGGCACCGTTGGCTTTGGGCCGATAAAGGGTGGAGTTCCTATGCGTTATTTTGAATTGCTCGCATATTTCTTCCATCAAATGACTATTCAAGTTCGCAGCATTGTCTGTGATGATAGTTGCAGGTATACCAAAACGACAGATAAGATTTGAGTGTACAAAATCCACCACCGCTTTCTTGGTGACTGATTTGAGAGTGACGGCTTCGACCCATTTCGTGAAGTAATCGATAGCCACTAGTATGAATCGGTGTCCATTCGAAGCTTTTGGCTCAATCGGGCCGATGACATCCATTCCCCAAGCAACAAATGGCCACGGCGCTGACATAGGATGCAACTCAGTTGGAGGTGCATGAATCAGATCTCCATGTACCTGACATTGATGGCATTTTCGGACAAAACCGAAACAATCTTTCTCCATGGTCATCCAATAATAACCTGCTCGAAGGATTTTCTTGGCTAAGACATACCCATTCATATGAGGCCCGCATACTCCTGCATGTACTTCGTGCATGATTCTTCCTGCTTCTTCGGCATCAACACACCTTAAAAGGTTAAGATCCGGGGTTCTTTTGTACATGACCTCGCCGCTCAAAAAGAAACCACCTGCATGTCTCCTAATGGTCCTCTTTTGATCTCCAGTAGCATGTTCTGGGTATTCTTGCGTTTTCAGAAATCTCCTGATATCGTAATACCATGGCTTGACGCTCGGTCCTTCTTCGATCGCATTGCAATAACCGTGGCTTTCCCTGATTTGAATTTCCAAGGGATTGACATGGGCGTTGCCCGGATAAGGTAGCATTGAAGCTAAAGTGGCCAGTGCATCAGCTAGTTCATTGTGACATCGTGGGATATACCTGAACTCTATCGATGCAAATCGCTTGCCGAGAATGTTCACGTGCTGTCGATAAGGGAGGAGTTTAACGTCTCGAGTTTCCCATTCACCTTGAGATTGTTTGATAATTAGATCTGAATCTCCCATGATCAACAAATCTTCGACGCCTTGATCAATTGCCATGTTCATACCCATGATACAAGCTTCATACTCAGCCGTATTGTTCGTGCAGAAGAAACGGAGCCTAGCCGTGGCCGGATAATGCTGACCAACAGGAGAGATCAAGATTGCCCCAATCCCTACACCTTTAGCGTTTACCGCCCCATCGAAAAACATTTTCCAAGCATGACTGTCTTCCGAAACAACTTCTGTCGTATTTACCTCTTCATCAGGAAAGTAGGTATTCAATGGTTGATACTCTTCGTCGATCGGGTTCTCGGCCAAATGGTCTGCCAATGCTTGGGCCTTCATTGCCGTGCGAGTGACATAGACTATGTCAAACTCGGTGAGCAGGATTTGCCACTTTGCCAATCTTCCGGTGGGCATCGGTTTCTGGAATATATACTTCAAAGGATCCAACCGAGTAATGAGGTGAGTCGTATGGGCTTGGAGGTAGTGTCTCAATTTCGGAGCGACCCAAGTTAAAGCACAACACGTTCTTTCCAGCAAAGTGTACTTGACCTCATAATTAGTGAATTTCTTGCTCAGGTAGTAAATCGCATGCTCTTTCTTCTCTGCCGCATCACGTTGTCCGAGAACACAACCAAAAGAGTTTTCCAAGACTGTTAAATACAAGAAAAGAGGTCTCCCTGGCTCTGGCGGGACTAAGACTGGAGGGTTTGACAAATATTCTTTGATCTTGTCAAAAGCTTCTTGGCATTCAGCTGTCCATTTGATTGCAGCGTCTTTCTTCAACAACTTGAATATGGGTTCACATGTGGAAGTCAACTGAGCGATGAACCTACTGATGTAGTTCAGTCGGCCTAAAAGACTCATTACATCTTTCTTTGTTCTGGGGGGAGGTAAATCCCGGATGGATTTTATCTTTGTGGGATCTAATTCAATACCTCTTCTACTGACTATGAAACCCAAAAGTTTACCTGACGGGACTCCAAAAGCGCATTTGGCCGGATTCAGCTTCAAATCGTACTTCCGCAACCTCTCAAAGAATTTCCTCAAGTCTCGCACGTGATCGCCTTGAGTTTTGGATTTGATGATCACATCGTCTACGTACACCTCTATTTCCCGATGCATCATGTCGTGGAAAATGGCAGTCATAGCTCTCATGTACGTTGCTCCCGCGTTTTTCAAGCCGAATGGCATGACTCTGTAACAGTAAGTCCCCCAAGGTGTGGTAAAAGCAGTCTTCTCGGCGTCCTCTTCATCCATCAACACTTGATGATATCCCGCATAACAATCCACAAACGACTGTATCTCATGTTTGGCACAGTTATCAACAAGAATGTGGATGTTCGGTAAAGGAAAGTTATCTTTAGGACTCGCTTTATTCAAATCTCGGTAGTCAACACATACTCGAGTTTTTCCGTCTTTCTTTGGCACGGGCACAACATTAGCCAACCACGTGGTGTATTGTACCACTCGGATTACCCCGTTTTCAACTGCTTAGTGATTTCTTCTTTGATTTTATCACTGATGTCAGTCTTGAACTTTCTTTGCTTCTGTTGCACTGGGCGACAGTCAAGGTAGATTGGTAATTTGTGCACCACTAGATCAGCTCCTAATCCTGGCATATCATCGTAAGACCAAGCAAACACGTCTTTAAATTCAAACAAGAGTTGGATTATTGCATCTCGTGTTTTCTCATCCGTGTGGATGCTTATCTTGGTCTCTCGGACCTCTTCATCAGTTCCCAAATTAACCGGTTCGGTGTCATTCAAGTTTGGCTTAGGTTTATTCTCGAAATGTTCCAATTCTCGATTTATTTCCCTAAAAGCCTCATCTTCATCGTATTCCGGTTCTTGGTTCATTATTTCCAGATTAGGTGGCGTGTTCGGATTTGAGCATGAGTTCCGTAAGCATGTCATGTTATTTAAAGCCGCATTATTAGGACTGAAAAGGAAGAATAAATAACAAAATTAGAAAGAGTGCAAAAGTAAGGAAATATTTATTTTATTTTCTTGGAATTTTCTGAAAACAAACAAAATTACATTGGGGAAACAAAAAAATACAAGAAAACAAAGAAAAACATCCAAGCTACATCCCGAAGTAACTTGTGATGAAGGAAAAACGACAGGACAAATCTACCAGAACTCCTGCCTGATTGGGAAGGGTGTGGCTTTCCAATTTTGCAATTTAGCTTCAGGGCCCACATACAGCACCTCAGCGGTGCTTGTTCCTTCTCCCGATTGGACCATATTAACATCATAGAGCATTTGCCTCATGGCCCCACATATGTCTTCAATTTCCTCCGCTGTAAAGACCTCGTCTTCTTCTTCTTCACCGTACCTTGGTCGGACAAAAGTTTGGTACAGATGCGGCAATGGTTGCGGCAGAACCCATCCTTTCTCCTTTCTCTTTTTGGCCCATCTTTCATCTTCAGGGGTTGGGCGAAAGCCCACTCCGAAAAACTTTTCAGCTACAGGTAAAGTTATCAGCTTCGGCACTCTTGTAGGGACTTTCCCAAACCTTTTCCTGGCTGGAATCCATGTTTAATCATTTCTTTCGCCACCATGATGGAGGCATTAGACAAAAAAGGTTGGGGGAGAGGGTTCCCTTCTTCGTGTTGATCCGCCAACACAATCTCGAAAGCTTGATAGACAATGTTTTCGCTTCCCGCTTCCGCTTCCAAGCAAGGTATGGATGGATCTCGGTAAATTGATTGCTCATCTTCCCCGTGGACCACGATCTCTTGTCCTTTGTGCTCAAATTTCAACATCTGATGGAGGGTAGAGGGCACAGCTCCGGCCGCATGAATCCATGGTCTCCCTAGAAGAAAATTGTAAGAAGTGTCCATATCCAAGACTTGGAATGTCACTTCGAAGTCCACCGGGCCGATGGTCATAATTACATCAATCTCTCCGACAGTATCTCTTTTCACACCGTCAAAAGCTCGCACACATATGTTGTTAGGCCGAATCCTTTCAGCTCCGATTCCTATGCGGCCTAGAGTGGAAAGTGGGCATATGTCTACCCCCGAACCCCCGTCAACCATGACCCTCTTCATATAGTAGCCTTCGCTTTTGACAATCAAATGCAAAGCTTTGTTGTGGGCGGCACCCTCCAAAGGCAAATCAGCTTTACTGAAGGAAATCTGATTGATCGCGAAGAATCTTTCTGTCATTCTTTCAAGTTGTTCGGATGAAGTCTCAATAGGCACGTATGCCTCATTCAAAGCTTTTAGCAAGACCTTTTGATGTTCAGTAGACTTCATTAGAAGGGACAACATCGACACCTGCTCCTGGGCATTTACGCAGTTGGTCTATCACCTCGTAATCAGGCATTTGCATCTTTTGAAAAAAGACCTCTGCCTCTTCAGCACTTACAGGTTTCTTCGACGGGAAACGCCTTTGTGTGGCGTTATTTACCTCCTGTGTGTTTAAGTACTTCTGTCCTAAGACACTCTCAGATGAATTTCCCGTAACCTCTTTCCCTTTGCGCATAACAAGTGTTCGTTGGTAGCTCCAGGGTACTGCGGACGGATCTGTCATTGGTTTTTGTTGCACGCGTGCAATAACCACGGGTTCATCCGGTTTTCGGGCCACATAAGTTCCCTTTGGTACATACATTGATGTTTCTCTCTTTAAATGGAACTTCTTGGGGGCACCTATGGACAATGGTTTTTCCACTCTACCTCGTGGGAGGTAAAGGACTCCGCCCTTCCGAGACGATGCTTTCAATTCAATCGTCTTTTCGGATTTGGTTTCAAGAGCTTCAACCTTTTTCCCCATTTTCTCTTGTTTCGGGGTAGCCTCAGGACGCTTCTCTATGTTGGCGATGGCGATTATCGCTTTCAAAGCCGGGTCAAATTCTTTGTCGTCACAAATCATCCGAATCACCGGTCCGTTGTTGTGGGCTGGTAATGGGTTGTTTGTCACATTTGGGATGTCTTCATCCGCGAAGACGATCCTCCCTTGATTGATCAATTCTTGCACTGCCTTCTTTAACGTCCAACAATTGTCAGTACTGTGTCCTTCAACACCTGAATGATATGCACAGTATATCCCTCTCTGGTAGGCAGGAGAGTCTGGATTCTGCCTGTTCTGCGGAACAGGCTGCAATAGGTTTTCTTGCCCGAGTTTTGGGAAAAGAGTGGAATACGGCTCCCCAATCGGTGTAAAGCTCGTTTTGGGTTGCTCACGGTGGCGAGCGTTATTTGGCCGTGGATTATACTGGTTTGGGTAAGGAGGTTGGTTTCTCTGGAATGGAGGTGGATTCCTGTTGGCTGGTGGCTGTGGCCGTGCCTGAGGTTGAATGTTCATGACCGCATAGGGTGGAGGCGGAGGAGCATAAGCCATGCCGTGATGTGGATAGTAATGTTGGGGGACCCTGTCGGAGAATACCTGCCTTGAGGTTCGATATCTCCTGTCTTCTACCGCTGCCATAGTAGATTCTTCTTTCTTCTTGCTTCGGGGCATCCCTCCAGACCCGCCTTGAATGGCTTGGGAAGTTGCCCGAATGGCCGCTTGGCTCAAAATTCGCCCTGTTTTCAAGCCATTTTCTACCATCTCTCCGATCTTGATAGCTTCGGCAAAAGGTTTTCCCATTGCCGACATCATATTTTGAAAGTAATCGGGCTCTTGAGCTTGGAGAAAAGTCGTGACCATTTCAATTTCGTCCATGGGGGGTTTCACCCTGGACGCTTGCTCTCGCCACTTGATGGCATATTCTCCGAAGCTTTCTGAGGGCTTCTTTTTTAAGTTCGATAGAGAATTCCTGTCCGGCGCAATATCGATGTTGTATTGGAATTGTTTTACAAAATCTCTGGCCAGATCATCCCAGATGTGCCATCGAGATATGTCTTGATCCATATACCACTTCGATGCTATTCCGACCAAACTCTCTCCGAAGTACGCCATCAACAATTCTTCTTTGCCGCCGGCACCCCTCAATTGATTGCAGTATTTCTTCAAATGAGCAATGGGGTCGCCATGTCCGTTGTACTTTTCGAACTTTGGTGTCTTAAAACCTGATGGCAAATGGACGTGCGGGAACATGCACAGATCGGCGTAAGATACACTCTTCTGTCCACTCAGACCTTGCATGTTCTTAAAGCTTTGTTCCAAACTCCTCATTCTTTTTGCCATCTCATCCTGCTCGGGGTCTTTGGATTTTGGCTCGGTAGGAACTCATATCGAGGTGGCTGAGAATATGTATTGGCTGCAACCTGGGTATGGTCCCGTGTGAGCGGTGGTGCTGGGAATGTAAAGGATGAGGAGTCGAAGAATGGAGTATGTGCGGTGAGGTGCGTTGTGATTGGAACCGGCAATTCAACGGACGTTCTTGCAGATGTATCATGTGGTGCTACCCGAGGATGGGATGTGGAGGGTGATTCGGAGAGGTTTGTAGCATTGGAATACCCGAACAGAGTAGGCGGGTAATTGATGGGGGTATTTGAAATACCGCTTGACCTGAGAAGAATTTCAGGGAACCCAGGGACCAGACTCGGGGGCTCTTTCCCGTTGTTCCAATCGTCCAACATCTCGAGCATGCGGCAACGCAGCATTCTATTCTCTTCCAAAGCCGCCGACTCAGTAGCCGGGATGGTTGTCAGTGAGCTTTCCTCTGAAACGGGAATGGTTGCTAACGGCATTTCTGAAGACATGTCGGCACCCTTTTTTGATCTAGTAAAATAGGAATGAGTACTTTCAGGCTGCCGAACTTTTCCTTTGGACCTTGTGAAGTACGAATGTGGTGCCACATTACCGCAAAGTCAACCACTTTTACTAAAACCTGGATTTTGGCAAACAAACGGTTAGTCTGAAACAACATAACAGATAAGTAATCTCACGTTGGGTGTGATGCACTTATACAGGTGACAATGTTGCTACATGTATTCGTTTGCGATGCGTCATTCCGGTTTGTATCGATCTTCTTTTTCTCTTAACTTCTTTCCCCCCCCCCTTTTTTTTCATTTTTATTTTTATTTATTTATTTTTTAGTGATGGTCGAATCTTATGTGGATTGCCTACGTATCATGTCCCCGCATGAATCAGACCGGGCGTAGTTCGGAAACAATAGACATAAGATGAAGTGTTCATGAATTTTATTTCAACAAACTTAAAACTTGAAACACTTGCAAAATGTCAACAATGGAGAAAAACTCGTACAAGGACAAACAGACTCTAAAACAAAAGACTCTCCTAAGCATGTTCCAACGCCTCGAATCTTTGCGCCCGGGGGGCGTTGTTTGGCCTTGCTGCAGTTCTTGGGGTGAGATCTTTCTGTATACTTCCCAATTCTGCCATGACCTGGTGGACACATTCCATGATTGAAGAAAAGAGGGCAGGCCGAGGTACTTGTTCGCAGTTCAAACACTTCATAGTAATGTAGTGCCCGATCTCATTGATCCTGGTTCTGATTATGTCTTTTTCTCTGAGCAGCTGCCCTACGTGCCTGTTCTTTGCCCCTAATACTTGAGAGTTGCCGGAGACATGGTCCAAGAGCCTATCTATTTGTCTTTCCATCCGTGCCATCAAGTTGTGACAACGGTCTCTATCTGCTTTAGCATCCTGGACTTGCCTGAGAGTTCGCTCTTTAAGAGTGGCATTTGCTTTTCTCAAATCAACGATGATCGCATCATAGTCTTTCTCTACTTGTTGTAGACGGAGTGCTTCTTGGTGGGCCGCTCTCTTCCATTTTGTTCGGACCGCAACCAAAGCCGCTTTTGCCTTCTCCAAGTCTTCTTGGTGTTCAAAGGCTTTTCTTTCCAAATCGTTTATCAGCATTTGATCACTCCGACTCCTCCTTGACCTTTCTGCGGCCAATTGCATCTCTTGAATTCGAGTTTGGAGTGCTTCTCTTTCCTGCTCCCAACCGGCCCTTTCCCGATCGAAGTCAGCCTGTTGTATGTCCATGGTCGCTTCCAGGATTCCTTTGTCTTCTTTTAAAGTGTTGATGCAAGATTGGAAATTTTGTGCTCTCTCATGCTCAACCTCCCTAACTCTGGCTTCTATTTCTCTCTCCCAATCGACGGCATACTTCACTGACCTTTCTGACCTTTGCTCTGGTATTGGTTGGTTGTGGAACCATTCAAGATAAGCGAGACTCACTTCTCCCCGTTCCCGGTCGGCAACCATTTCGTTGATGTCGGAGAGTCGACTACCGAACCAAACCTTCTGTGCATAAGTCTCCTTCGGGGTCTCTTCTATCACAAATTCCCATACAAAAGATCGCATATCCTCAATTGGGGCCTTTTTCTGTTCTCTTCCCAGCTGCCGCATGACACGTAGCGGGGCATATGGTTGGAAACCCCCGAAACCCATTAATATGTAGAATGGGCGGTATGTCGACATATGCATGATTTTGGCGGAAGGGAACCAATAATAATTCCAGGTAAGTTGATCTGCTCTCAAAGAGTTGAGAAGTTCTTGCCAAGTCCTCAAGTCTTCCGGAAGGTTACAACGGGCGGCTCTGTTTGTATGACAGCGAATATAATTCAGCCAATCCGCTTTGAAGTTTATCACAATTGGGTGATGATAGAGATGCTCTATAAACCACATTTGTAATAAAATATTGCAACCCTCAAAATAGTCTTGTCCTTCTTGGCACCGAGTTAAGGCCCGAAAGATGTCTCCTAGTATCATCGGAAGAACAGTGTGTTCCTCGTTACTCTGTAGATATGAGACCACCGCAGCTAAACGGATTCTGATGCGTCCACCACGTTCGGGAAAAACCATGGTTCCCAAAAAAGCGATCATGAAAGCATAGATTCTTAAATCTCCCTAGGCGTCATAATTTAGCTGGTTAACAAATTCGACGTTTGAGAATTTCCCAAACCCTTCCTTATCACCAAATCTGTCGTAGAGATAATCTAGTGGCACCCAACCGTTCTCCAGACAACCGAGGGGAACCCGCCGGAGACATAGCTTTTTCAAGAAGTTATTCACACTCATCTGCCTAGGAGCTGCAGGTCTCATCTTGTGCAAATCTCTTCCGAGCCCTGTGAGTCCGCCCAATTCTTCCAAAGTGGGTGTCATTTCACAATCCCGGAATTTGAACACATTGCTTGTTGAGTCCCAAAAACTCACTAAAGCTCTGATCACATTTTTATCCGGTTTTATCATCATGATGTCCGGAAGAAACTTGAGGTGCTTGTGAACTTGATTTCTTTCCCAAGCTGAAAAACTAGTCCACCATTTACGGAGCCGATCTGGGGTTTTGTCCTGGACCATGAACATAGGTGGCATTTCGTCTCTCGCCCTTTTCTGGCCGATTCGTTGCGAGGAAGTCATGCTGATCCTAGAAAAGATAAAAAATGAACTTAAGATTTTTTTTTCAAATTTTTTTTTTTTATATAAAAAAAACGAATCTTGTTAATACGGCCTTTCAGCACTTGAAGAAGATTTGAAGGCTGTATAACATGATACCAGCGTGATGTCTATATTCCGTTTTGCAAAATTAGTCCTCCGGCGCCCCTTTTGAGGCGTTTGGCTATTTTTGCAAAATTTCCTAACTCTCGACTAAGAACAAAAATCCTAATTCTAATATTTTTTTTTTATTATTGTTTTTTTTTTCTTAAAAAAAAATCAGTATTAGTTGAGCCCGATATGGGTTGCCTACGTATCTCATTTTTGGTGAGAATCAAACTTGCGTAGTTCGAAAATAAAAGAACTAAACCATTTTAAGAAAAGAAAACGAACTATTTTTTAAACAGCATTTCTAAAACAAATTACTTTCAAAGGAACTAAGAAAATTTATTTAGAAATTTATTTTCAAAGAAACTAAACTATTTTTGTAAAATTAAGAAAATTTATTTGGAATTTTTTTTTTTTTATATTTTTCAGAATTTATTTTTTTAAAGAACTAACTATTTTCGTAAAATTAAGAAAATTTATTTGGAAATTTTTTTTTTGCATTTTTTCAGAAATTATTTTCAAAGAACTAACTATTTTCATAAAATTAAGAAAATTTATTTGAAATTTTTTTGCAATTTTTCAGAATTTATTTTCAAAGAATTAACTATTTTCATAAAATTAAGAAAATTTAGTTTGGAATTTTTTGCAATTTTTCAGAATTTATTTTCAAAGAATTAACTATTTTCATAAAATTAAGAAAATTTAGTTTGGAATTTTTTTTTGCATTTTTCAGAAATTATTTTCAAAAAAACTAACTATTTTCATAAAATTAAGAAAATTTAGTTTGGAATTTTTATTTTTATTTTTTTTTTATTTTTTATTTTTTTTTTTTATTTTTTGCATTTTTTTTTTTTCAGAATTTATTTTCAAAGAACTAACTATTTTCATAAAATTATTTTAACTATATACCCCGACGTTTTCCACTTCTTCCTCTTTTTTAACAAACCGGTCGGCATGTAAGATCGAAACAAATAAATGCACACAAAAAGATGCAACAAGTTGGTCTTTTTGTTTCAGGTACACCTGTCCTAGACAGGCCCAACCCCTGTGTTGAGCCTCCTAAGTCAAATATGCACATGATGCAAATAAACGTTCCTATCGGGGATCCGGCATAAGGTTTTGTTATTCTAAGTCATCATCCTGTTGGAAAAGTGTCTAGACCGGCTTTAACTCGAGCGGACAACTCGAGCCGAAGAGTGTCGGTGCACCGGTAGCATGACTTTCCGGCTTAATTGAAAAAACTCTCCGCCTAAACATGTGTGACTACAAAATCCTTCACCGGTGCCAAGCACCACAGCTATCTTGAGAAAAACGGGTTATGTAAAAAAAAAAAAAAAAAAAAAAAAAAAAAAAAAAAAAAAAAAAAAAAAAAAAAAAAAAAAATGGGTATCGGCACAATTTATATACAGTTCACAAAATATCAAAGCGGTAAAACAACATTTAGCATATAAAATATAAACATGTAATAAAATCAGATAATAAGTAAGCCAAATAAAATAATTATTCAAAGCTCGAATTCTTAAACCCTGAACCAGTAGTTCTGGGTTTGTGTCCCCAGCAGAGTCGCCAGAGCTGTCACACCTCCTTTTGGCGCGCTTACCCCGGGGGTAGAAGCGTAAGGGAGTTTTTTCAATTTAAGTGACAATATTCGAAACGAGATTATTCTATTTATTTCAGAGTCGCCACTTGGAATAAATTAAGGTGTCCCAAGTCACCGATTTATTTAAATCCCGAATCGAGGAAATTTTCGACTTTCCAAATAAAGTCTGCGAACCAGAAATTCTAAGTAAGGAATTCTGTTGACCCGAGGGAAGGTGTTAGGCACCCCGGATCCCGCGGTTCTAGCGCGGTCGCTTCAATTATTATAAATGGCTAAAAATTCCTGATTTTATACATGTTCACATCATAATGCAATTTAAACCTATTAACCGCTTTTAATCCAATTTTTAAGAATGATCGTAGCGTTATTAAAACACGTTTCGAGCCACGTCACATTATACCCGTGATTTTGACATATTTTAACATCGTTGAGATTCGAATTTAAATCACATGAATATGCGCCCGAGTTTAGAAAATTAATTCTTTTTAAATACAAGCGTACCTCAACTTGTCCTGATTAGAGCATTTCTCAACTGATTCACGAAGGCCGTATAAGATTTAACGGTGGATGGCACGACTTAAAATATCAAAGAATTTAATTAACCAAGAACAAACGGGGCCTAAGAGACGCCTCGAGCACAACCAAAAGAAAACACACACGTTGGAATCGGCTAATCAATACTTATGGGACATTGCAAAAGAATGTCAACGCAATAAGATAATAAATAAACCCGATTCTGGCAAAAACAAACTAATACAAGTGAGACCTCTCTAGCGCAACTAAGTCCACAGTTTTGGCAACTATATACGCGAATCAAGATCGATAACAAGGAAGTTTCACAATAGTGACTCAAACCCGTTACGAAAATCCTATTCAAATAAACATGGAGGCACTTGTAGCAGAACAGGTAGCCTAATGATCTGTAAAACATTACTCCCGGTTCATCATAGCAAAAATACGGAAGTGGAATTACCGTGAAAGGTTTGTATAACCAAAAGCGCTAATCACCAACTAAAGTCTAAATCTCTTCAGAATCAAATCTATCAATAATGTGCATACAGTTCACTCTATTGAATAACCAATGTGTCACATGCAACAAATTCTGAAATTATAGATGGAATAAAAAACATGTCTGCATAAGGTAATCTTCCACCCCACGAGAAGCACTCCATTTGACTTAATATTAAAATCCTCTCAACTCACACCTAGGATTAGACTTCCTAAATCAGGTTTGTACAAGGTTTAACTGTTTGCCTAATGGGCAAATCTAATAAAACATGAACAGCAGTAGTTGAATTAAACAACAATCATAACAGCAAACTGATTTGTTTCATTCAAAGCACAACCTTGACTTCAATACAATTTTGAGAGTATACCTGGAAGTAAAGAAGAAACAGAAGGGTGAGGATTTCAACAGCAATAACAATAGGAATCAACAGCAACGCAGCAAAATTCCAGAAGCTTGGAAACTAGTTTTAAAACCAGTATAGAACAGTGTGTATCTGTGTGTGTGTTTCTTTCAGATTCTCAATGTGTTAAGCTCTCTCTCTGTTTTTTGTGTGTTAACAGTATGCTATCTGTTCTTTTTTGTGTGTTCTCTGCTTCTGAAAACCAGTGAACTCTCTGTTGGTGTGAATGAATCTATCCAGAGAGTCTGTCCTGTATTTAAAGACTAAGCTTACAAATTTTTTATTAAAACACTCTTCTTTACAGCTTCTCTCTTCTTTCAACATGTGCACCCATTTATCTTTCATCATTCCCCCATGTTTGTTATGATTTTCCAGCTCAAAAAGCATTCAAACAATTAAGAATTCAAACTTTTTTGATCATTATATTCCCTGACAGCCTACTGTTGTGTCTAAGTATGGGTTTTAAACATCTAAACAAAGTCCTAAAGGTAAAAACTAATGAAATACACTGCTGTCCAACAAGTTTTAACAACTTATTTCCATGTGTATTGCACTTTAAAGGTTGATTTTAGGGCTACTTAAATGGACTAACAGCTATATCCAATTCACAACCTAATTTAGAATCAAATAATGGTTCAAAACAAACAATCCAACAATTAGCTCAACACTCTGAACAATCAAACAAACCAAAAAATTTTAATTCAAGCAAAACAGTGAACCACTGCCCGGAATTTCAAACAACCAATTTGCGAATCGAAACGACAACATTCGTTAAGTCGAATCACAACATGTATGATCGACAACAAAAAGCCGACAAACAAATTCAACAAATTATAACACTCCAAAGCCGAGAGAAAAGAAGAAAAAATGAAACAAATTCGAAACTAAATGTTCGACGACGCTAATCGACGCGAACCTGTATTCAACAACATTGGTAATCAAATAGACAAAACAAGACTTTAGAATTGGCAATTCAATGAAACAGTGTTCTCGGCCAAAGAAGAGAAAAGAGAAAAAATGAAGCTAACTAATCGACGACGCTAATCGACGCAAACACATATTCTATATCATTCGATTAGCCGATTACGATATGCGTAATCGACAAACAAATCCAACAAGCAGTGACTACACAATTTCGGACAGCATGTATAAATTCAATATCAAACAACTTAACGATATTAACAACGAATCGAATTCGATTCACAATCACTCGTTAAACAACGAAGAATAACAACTAACAACTCGACCAAATAAAAGGTCCCAAGAGATGAAAAAAATAGAGACGGCCGACAAACATCAAGAAGAATTCAATCAACAAAAATACAAAAGCAAATTGAAATAAACGGTAAACATGAACATTACCTTAAAGAGAAATCAAAAATCGGCCACTTTGGAGAAAATTCTCGGTTCTTGACTCAAATTCGGACTTTGGGAATCAAATGGATTTTAATTGAAATGTTTTCAACCGAAAACATCTCAATTAAAATCTACTCTAATCCCAATTTCTTCAAATCGAAACCGGCGGCCCAAATTGGGATTTAGGGTTCTTGAAGTCTTGATTTGGGGCTTCATGGTTTCGGGCTGGATTTGAATGGAACCAAAGGTCGTTTAGGTGTGAGCGAGGCTAGGGGATGCTATGGTGTGAAGTTGGAGTGATTCGGGGAGCAAATCGATTTTCCGGCAATTTTCGATCTAATATTCGAAACGTTTGGGAACGATTCGAGACTAATGGTTGCCGGATTCGTGTTGAGGGGGAGAAGGGGAAGCTATGGTGTAAAAATGGGGGCGATTGGACTACGGCCGCCGGCGGAGGCGATTTCCGGCCGGCGGCGCACGGCGGGGACGGTGGCCGGAAATCGCAGGGTGAAGAGGGGTTGGAGAAAAGGGGCTGTTTGGTTGAAGGTTTAAGGGTCTTGGGTTTAAAATTAACCCTTTAATCTCAGCCGTTAGATCACAATGATCAACGGCTAAGATTAAAAGGGGCTTTGAAAATGGGCTAACCGGATGGGCTGGGGAGTTTGGGTGTTATTGGGCTCCTGATTTGGCATTTTGAATTGGCCCAAATTCGATTTTGTACTCCTAATTATTTCCTTTTCTCTTCTCTTTTTAATTTTAATTCTCAATTTATTAAAACAAAAAAAAATCACAAAAAAAATTCTAATTACACTACAAAGTCAATTAAATTATAAGAAATACTAATTAGGTTATATGAACAAATAACACACTCAATTTAAACATCAATTAAATATAAATCACACAATTAGGCATTTAAATACTAGAAAAGCAAAAAATACATATTTTTTGTGATTTTATTTTGCAAAAAATAAACTTAAACTACCCCTAATTGCAAAGTTAGATCAAAATGTAAATATGACCTATTTTTTTGTATTTTTATTAATTTAAACACATATAATCATGCATATACAAATGCAAACAATTACCAGAAATAACACGAAAATTCAACAAAAATACACATCGTAAAAAATAGACGATTTTTGTTTTGATTTTGTGGGAGTAATTCATGTTAGGCAAAAATCACGTGCTCACAGCATCGACACCTTCAACATTGAAGGACATAAAGGATAAGTGAACAGCGAAGTAGCAATTACAAGCTACATTCTTGGCTACACCTGAGTGAATAAGCAAAGGATCAGATTTGAACAGAACAGAAAAGAATGAAAAAGAGAAATGGAAATAAAAAAATATCTTAAAGATGGAAGATATGCGAGTGGATTTGAACATTAGATGTGGGGTCAATGGTGCACAAAACTATCACTGCACTAAATACTCTATTGATCATGGGTTCACACATAAAAAATTAAGTACTTTATCTGAAAAATATCCCCGTAGTACACAGACTAAGGAAAGGAGCATGGGTGCACGTGCCCCATGCCTTTCCTAGTGAATCCGCCTCTGGTAACAACAATAATAGGATGCAAGTGTTGAAATTCGAATACATACACAGAGCCAGCACAGCGGAAATTAAACAAGGACATACCTTCAGCCATGATTGTTCAAGTGTTGTGGTATTCGCCTCGTAAAACTTTGACAGAAAATCTAGAGCCTTCTAGCCTAAGCCTATCGTTGGGATGCCAGACTGATGGAGTCATAGGCGTATTTATAGGTAGGCTAGGGACTCTTAGGCAAATACTTTAGCCCTAGGGACTTCTCCATAAATTATAATTACCCTAGGGACTACTAATATATGGTAATTTCTTTCCATCAAAGAAACTACCATATATGCATAACTACAGAATATTATCTGATATATTATTTCCTTTGGGAGAGAAGGTAAATAATTTATTACCATATATGTGGGCCACACTAGATATTCTAGAAAATACGGTAATTTTCTTACATTCTCCCACTTGGCCCACATATTCAAAATCAGATAATCCTTTATGAATGATAAACATATAAAATGGCCACAAACTTTATCACTCAACTAAAAGTTATGCGACAACCACTTTAACTAGAATATATTATCACACGAATCATGGCGGTCATGCTTTTAAATAAACACTTCCTTCCATGTATTACAATGCACAATATATTCTAATAAAGTGTCTAACAACTTTATGAATGAGCTTAATATAACTCATCCAGAGTCCAATTTTATTGATCCAATGATCACAAATAATACATGAAAAACCAAAAGTGTGCACTGCCATGTATATCAAAATAAACATAATGTCTAGACAAACTGTTAGAGAGCAAAGCAAGACTAAATTGAGCTACTAAGCCCCATATGGGTTACATGATCCTTGAAAATATTAGTCGGCAGACCTTTAGTCATAGGATCAGCAATCATCAAAGTAGTACTAATATGCTCAAAATTCACATCTTGCTTCTTCACATAGTCTCTAACCATCAAGTACTTTATGTCGATGTGCTTGCTTCGGCTGCCACTTTTATTATTCTTAGAAAAGAAAACTGCAGTTGAATTGTCACAAAAGATTCTCAATGGCCTTGAAATGGAATCGACTATCCTAAGGCCGGAAATAAAGTTCTTCAACCATAACGCCTGTGATGTAGCTTCATAGCATGCTATAAATTCAGCTTCCATTGTGGATGTTGCAACAATGGTCTGCTTGACACTTCTCCAAGATACAACACCTCCAGCGAGGAGAAAAATGTATCCTGAAGTAGATTTACCAGTGTCTTTACATCCACCCAAATCAGAGTCTGAATATTCAATCACCTCCAATGAGTCAGAATATTTGTATGTGAGCTTAAAATCCTTGGTTCCTTGCAAATATCTCAAGACCCTTTTACCAGCTTTCCAATGGTCAAGACCAGGGTTACTTTGATATCTGTCAAGCATTCCTACCGCAAAAGAAACATCAGGTCTAGTGCAGACCTGTGCATACATAAGGCTTCCAACAAGCGAAGCATAAGGAATGTCTTTCATTTGGTCTTTTTCCAATGCATTTTGTGGACATTGATTTAATGAGAATTTGTCACCTTTAATTATGGGTGCTGCTATAGGTGAACAATTCTTCATCCCGAATCTTTCCAGAATTCTTTCAATGTAGGCCTTCTGAGACAGTCCAAGTAATCTTTGGGATCTATCTTTGTGAATCTCTATGCCAATGACATAAGAGGCTTCACCCATATCCTTCATCTCAAAATTCTGGATAAGGAACTGTTTAGTCTCGTGCAACAATCCCAAATCACTACTTGCAAGTAAAATATCATCCACATATAGGACCAGAAAAATATATTTGCTCCCACTTATCTTAAGGTATATACATTGATCAATGACGTTCTTCGTAAATCCAAATGAAGAAACAACATTTTGGAATTTAATATACCATTGGCGGGAAGCCTGTTTTAGCCCATAAATGGATTTATTTAACTTGCAAACAAGGTGACTTTTGTCCTTATCACAAAGTCCTTCAGGTTGATTCATGTATACCTCCTCTTCAAGATCTCCATTCAGGAAAGCTGTTTTCACATCCATTTGATGTAACTCTAAATCAAAATGAGCTACTAATGCCATGATAATTCTCAGTGAATCCTTCTTTGATACTGGAGAGAAGGTTTCATGGTAATCAATGCCTTCCCTTTGAGTAAAACCCTTGGCTACAAGTCTGGCTTTATATCGTTCGATATTACCCGATGAGTCTCTTTTAGTTTTAAAGACCCACTTGGAACCTATGGTAGAGGATCCCTTTGGTAATTCGACGAGATCCCAGACTTTATTCTTAGCCATAGATTCTAACTCTTCTTTCATGGCATCATACCAAAATATGGAGTTTTCTCCACTCATGGCTTGTGAAAACGAGCATGGATCATCTTTTAGTCCAATATCAAAATCAGACTCTTGGAGATACACAATATAGTCGCTAGAAATTGTTGATTTTGTAATTATTGAGGATTTTCTCACTCCCACTGGTTCTGACACTTCTTCAGCGGGTTCAGGTAAAGTGGGTTGATCTTGTTGTGGCTCCTCAAGTAGTGGTGGCTCTTGAACTTGTTGTTGTTCAGATAATTCATGAGAATTTCTCTGAGAAACATTCAAGTTCAGAATATATAAAGGTACCACGGGTGGTTCCCTTATCTCTTCCAATTCCACCTTTTGAGTCAAACCACTCCCACTCTCTTCATGATCCTCAAGAAATTTAACGTTTCTAGCTTCACCAATTTTAGGAGAATGAGACGGACAATAAAACCTAAACCCTTTAGAGTTAACCGCATAGCCTATAAAATAACCGCTTATTGTTCTTTCATCCAACTTCTTTAGTTGTGGGTTATAAACCCTCACTTCAGTTGGACATCCCCAAACGTGTAAATGATTTAAACTAGGTTTCCATCATTTCCATAACTCAAAAGGTGTCTTGGGGACAGCCTTGGATGGAACCCTATTTAAAATATACACAGCGGTTTTTAAGGCTTCACTCCACAAGGATAAAGGTAAATTTGATCTGCTAATCATGCTTCTTACCATGTCCATTAATGTCCGGTTCCTTCTTTCCGCCACACCATTTTGTTGTGGTGTTTCTGGCATGGTATAATGAGCAATTATACCTTCACTTTCAAGGAACTCAGCAAATGGACCCTTAACTTGTCCCTTATCTGTGTACCTACCATAATATTCTCCACCCCTATCAGATCTTACAATTTTGATTTGAGCACCAGTTTGTTTCTCTACTTCTGTTTTGTAGACTTTAAAAGCATCAAGTGCTTCTGATTTATTAAACAGAAAATAGAGATACATATATCTTGAATAGTCATCAATAAACGAGATGAAATATCTCTCACCATTCAAGCAAGGGGTAGGAAAAGGTCCACATATGTCTGTATGTATGATCTCAAGTAATTGAGAACTCCTTTTGGCACCTTTAGTTGATTTATTGGTCCGCTTACCCTTTATGCAGTCCACACAAGTCCCAAAGTCAGAAAAATCAAGAGTTTTTAGAACTCCATCATTAACCAACCTTTTGACTCTATCAATAGAGATGTGTCCCAATCTCTTGTGCCAAAGACTAGATGAGTTCTCATTGACAATACATCGCTTAGTGCCAATTTCTTTATCATGCAAAGTTAAAACATTGCATTCAAATGTGGGGTCTAGCTCAAGTTTATATAAATTTCCATTCAAATTTCCAAAACCAATAACTTTATTATCTTTCAAAAGTTTCACGGAAGGATAATGAAAATTCAAATCATATCCACTAATCGATAGTCTTGAAAGAGAAATTAAATTTCTAGAATATTCTGGAACATAAAAAGTATTTTCTAAATCTAAGTGAAAACCATCCTTCAAAATGAGCCTATAAGTCCCCACGCCTTCTACACGTAAACGCGTCCTATTGCAAGAATAGACGTATTGTTCACTTCCTATCGGCTTCCTCTGAGTTAGAAAGCCCTGCATGATTTTGGCAATGTGAATTGTAGCACTAGAATCAATCCACCATGTATTATCAGAAACTTCAGTAAAGTTAGATTCATAACATACAAAGGTAAAATTACCTTTCTTTTCAAGCCATTTCTTGTATTTCAGGCAATCTTTCTTCCAGTGTCCCTTCTTCTTACAGAAACGACAAACATCTTTGTCAAATGTGCTTTTCTTCTTCATGGGAACACTTCTGCCCTTCTTTGCATTTCTCTTACCATGAGTCACCATATTAACACTTTCAGGTGTCTCATACTTCAACCTCTCTTCTTCTTGAACACACATGGTCAAAAGTTCATTGATTGACCATTTATCCTTATATGTGTTGTAAGAAATCTTAAACGGACCATATTCCGCAGGAAGTGAGTTGAGAATGAAATGCACAAGAAATGGTTCAGACATATCAACCTCAAGGGACTTGAGTTTAGCAGAAATGTCTCTCATCTCCATAATGTGCTCACGCACTGTAAGACTTCTGTCAAAAGTCATACTTGAGAACCTCTTCATAAGGGTGCTGGCCAATGCCTTGTCAGAGCTTACAAATTGTTCATCTATTGCCTTCATGTAAGCTTTGACCTTATCGCTATTAGGGATAGAATCCCTAATGCTTTGGCTTATGTGAGCTTTTATGAGCATTAAACTTAAGCGATTAGATCACTCCCACCGCTCGTAACTAGCCTTAGCAGCTGGCGTACTTGATTCCGTGGGGGATAGGTGGTTCATCCACACGGAGCGCCAGGTCCAGATCCGAGCACCCTAAAGTGAGAAGGACTTTCTCCTTCCATTCAACATAATTGTCACCAGAAAGCATTGGAATTCGAGCATTCTCATTAAAAATAGCGGTAGGAAAAGCGGTAAAGATTGCAAAACAAGGATAAACATACATAAGCTATGAAGTAAAGTCCATCAAAGGTGAATCGCGTAAAATGCCGATTCATAGTAAATTCTAGACCTTCCTGTGGGCAGAGGTTGCAACCCATGCATAGAATTTACTAACTTTATTAGACTAGTAAACCAAAATATATAAAAATTTATCTGTACCTGTGGGCATAAGATAATTTTCAACTAAAAGGTTTACTATCTCATTCCAATTAATCTCACCAAAATGGTTACCTCCCTGTAGGGCCGGGTTGCCATTTTAAAGATAACTGGACTAAGTAGATGTCATTATAATTTTAATCACTAAACTCTATGTGATTAAACAACTTAACTTCTTTTATATCAAGTACTCAAGATGTTGTGGCTACTCCTAAGTACGTCACATAAAAGAACACTCAAAATAACATCTTAAAATAATTAACCTTAAACCATATGTTGATTGGTTTCAAAGCAGGCAGATACAATGCTTATACTATTCCAAGAATCAAGTCTTATTCTTATAACTAACCTAAATATTATAAGAATCTCATTGAAAAGTAGCAAATTTCTTTACAAGTAAAAAATTGCTTTACTTAAATGTATAAATGTTTTCATTCACGTCTAATACACGACTAAGAAAATATTGATCATGATGAATCTGTACTAAACATGATTCATGTGTCTAAAAGGAAAAACTATTACGGCGTCAAATATTATTGTTTTCTAAGAAATAAGGGTGACTCAAGAAGAAATTAAATTAATTCCATATAGTGTAGTATACTTGGAACATGATTCATGACTTTCTGGCCAACAAGTTAAAGAGCTTAAAGGAATAATATTATTTTTTCTATAAAAACAGTTTAAGAGCTCGTTATAATTCCCAAATAGCAAAATAATATCTCAAAGGTTTAAAATATTGGCTCATTCTCTTATTTCACGACCCAAATCCGGTCGTGATGGCGCCCAACAATCAAGCTAGGCCAGCCAGACCAACAATTACTGATTTCATCTAATACCAATCCCAAATGGACAACCCAAGAAGAATATATGAGTTTAAGAACTCCAATAATAATAATAATGAACGAAATACTGACACTCCCAAAGATCCGGAGTCACAAGTCTAGAGCCTCTAACAAAACCCAACAGAATAGAAAATACTGTATGGAAATACTTAAGTCTGAATATAAAATTACAACTGGAAAGAGGAAGAGAGGCTAGGTTCTGCGAACGTCGACAGCTACCTCAGCAACTCGGTATGACTCTGAAAAAGCTGGAAATGCTCGTCTACTGCTCCTGAGTACCTGAGTCTGCACACAAAAGGTGCAGGGAGTAGGGGTGAGTACTAAGTACTCAGTGAGTAACAAATATATATAAGTAGCCGACAGTAAGAAATCCACAAAATACCACAATATGAAGCTACACTACAGTCCGAATCTCCTACGAACTAGCATCAACAGTACAATTCAGCTACCACAGAGTAATTCAACAAATAAAGATGCAATGCAATGCACATAACCGCTACGGCGTGTAGCCCGATCCAATTTAACGTCGACGGCGCTCACTGGGGTGTGTACAGACTCCGGAGGGGCTCCTACAGCCCAAGCGCAATACTGCTGCGGCGTGCAGCCCGATCCTCATATCAACCACTGCGGCGTGCAGCCCGATCCATGCTCAGTCCACAATAAGCAAATAAGTCACAAAACAATTCATTTTTCTTAATTCCAATTTCCAATTCATAATTTATGAAAAATACTTTAACTTTATTAAATTTTTGCAAAAGCCGGTGACTTAGCATTTCAAAAGGTGATTTCAATTTCCAGGACTGAGATCAGTGATTTAAGCAATTATAGCTATCACATAAATATTGTCCTCTAAGGATACTACAGGTCGGCACAATGCCCCAAACAAGGCTTACAGCCCACAAATATATCAAATACAGTGTATTTCCAACACTAACAACATATTATTCACATCCGGGATGGACCAAGTCTCAATCCCTAGTCACAATCAATCCCGCACCTGCCACGGTGTGCGAGCCACGCCCTACTAGCGTCACAATGTGCTAAGTCGGGGTTTCGAACCCTCACGCTACCATATACACAAACTACTCACCTCTAGCCGGTCGTAGACTCGTCCGCGATGCCTTTTCCTTTGAATTTCGCTCCCTCGTGCGTAGAATCTAGTCAAACCACAATAATTATATCAAATACGGGTCAAAGAATCATAACCCATTTCAATTTACATGAAATTCGCATAAATACACTAAGTTGGTAAAACCCGACCCCGGGCCCACTGCTCGGAAAAATCCGAAATTAGTACCAACGCGACCCTCATCTCGCCACAAGTCCGTGCATATAAAATTTATCAAAATCGGAGTTCAAATGGCCTCCCAAAACTCAAAATCCCGTTTTCAATATCTAGGCCACATTTCTTCAAGATTTCAACCCAATTTCATGAAGATTGATGTTAATTCTACCATAAAATGATGTTTTTGAGTCAAGCATCTTACCTCCGACGAATACCCGATGATTTCTCAGTGTTTTCCTCGAGTTTTCTTCTCTCTAGGGCTCAAAATTATGTTTTGGGGGTGTAAACCCGTAACCCCTCTGTTCTGTGATATAAATTCACTGCCATAACATTTTGTTCTACGCGTTCGCGTGAGCTCCCACGCGTTCGCGATGAACAACTCTCTCTTACCCTTCGCGAACGCGACGCTTACCACGCGTTCGCGATGCTCACTTCCAGCTACCCTTCGCGAACGCGACGCCAACCACGCGTTCGCGATGCTCAAACTCCCAGCCGCCCAAATTCCTTCTACGCGTTCGCGACTCCCAGTCACGCGAACGCGATAGTCCACTCCAGCTGACCTACGCGAACGCGACCTCAGGAACGCGATCGCGAAGCATAAGGTTCCTGGCCTACGCGAACGCGACGCACCTGATCGCGAACGCGATGCTGATCCGCCTGGCCTTCGCGAACGCGGCCCATGCCACGCGAACGCGAAGGCTTAAATGCCTGGACAGAACCTGCAGTTTTTCTGCAGATTTTTGCCAAGTCCAAATGCCCGGTTGATGGTCCGAAATCATCCCGAGGCCCCCGGGACCCCAACAAAAACCACCAACGTACTCCAAAACATGATACGGACTTGTTCCAATCATAAAAACACCATACTAAACATCAAAATCACCATTTACTCACGAATTCAAGCCTAAGTTTCTTCAAAACTTTCAAAACTAACATTCAATCCAAAACCCGATCAAACGATGTCCGAATGACCTGAAAATTTGCAGTCATATCCAAAATCACATAACGAAGCTACAAAAATTGTCGGAATTCTATTCCGACCCCCGGATCAAAATCTCACCTACCATCCGGTTTTCGCCAAAATTCAACCTTCGCCAATTCAAGCCTAAAACTACACCGGACCTCCGAATTCAATTCCAATTGCTCTCCTAAGTCATAAATGATCCCCCGAAACTAGTCGAATCATCAGAATCCGGTTCCGAGCACTCTAACTCAATAGTCAACTCTTGGTTGACTTCCCATATTCAAGCTTCCTTCAAACATGCTATTTGCTTCATTTTCAATCCAAATCACTCCTAACTCACCCGATATACTCTAATACCGATATAAAAGCATAAGATATGTAAATGCAAGGTAATGGGGTGGTAATTCCCGTAACGACAGGCCGGGTCATTACATTCTCCCCAACTTAAACAAACGCTCGTCCGCGAGCGGGTTAAGAAACATACCTAGAGCATTAAACAAGTGAGGATATCTGCTCCGCATCTCCTGCTCGGCCTCCCAAGTTGCTTCCTCCACGGGACGACCTCTCCACTGCACTTTCACTGAAGCTATGTCCTTGGATCTCAGCTTACGTACCTGTCGACCCAAAATGGCTACTGGTTCCACATCATAAGTCAAATCCTCATCTAGCTGTATCGTGCTGAAGTCCAACACATGAGACGGGTCTCCGACATACTTCCGGAGCATAGATACATGGAACACCGGGTGAACTCCCGACAAACCGGGTGGCAAAGCAAGCATATAAGCCACCTCCCCAACTTTCCTAAGCACCTCAAAAGGTCCAATAAACCTTGGGCTCAACTTTCCTTTCTTTCCAAACCTCATAACACCCTTCATAGGCGAAACCTTCAACAACACCTTCTCACCTACCGAATAAGACACATCTCGGACCTTCCGGTCCGCATAACTCTTCTGACGCGACTGAGCTGTGCGTAGTCTCTCCTGAATCACCTTCACCTTGTCTAAGGCATCTTGGACCAACTCTGTCCCCAACAACCTAGCCTCGCCGGGCTCGAACCAACCGACTGGAGACCTACACCGTCTCCCATATAAAGCTTCATACGGTGCCATCTGAATACTGGACCGATAGCTATTATTATAAGCAAACTCCGCCAAAGGCAAATAATCAGCCCACGAACCACCGAAATCAATGACACAAGCACGCAACATGTCCTCTAATATCTGAATAGTACGCTCAGACTGTCCATCCGTCTGTGGATGAAATGCTGTGCTCAGCTCTACCTGTGAACCCAACTCTCGCTGAAATGTCCTCCAGAACTGAGAAGTGAACTGGGTACCTCTGTCCGATATAATAGAAATGGGAACTCCATGCAATCTCACTATCTCACGGATGAATATCTCTGCCAACCGCTCTGAGGAATAAGTAGTACACACAGGAATGAAGTGAGCTCACTTGGTCAGCCTATCCACAGTCACCCAAACCGAATCAAACTTCCTCACTGTCCGAGGGACTCCATGAACAAAGTCCATAGTAATCCTTTCCCACTTCCACTCGAGAATATCAATACGCTAAAACACGCATCCGGGCTTCTGATGCTCATACTTGACCTGCTGACAGTTGAGGCACCGTGCTACATGACTCACAATATCCTTCTTCATCTTCCTCCACCAGTAATGCTTCTTCAAATCCTGATACATCTTCGCGGCTCCTGGATGAATAGAATACCGCGAGCTATGGGCCTCTTCCAATATCAATTCACGAAGGCCATCAACATTGGGCACGCATATCCGGCCCCGCATCCGCAATACACCATCACTATCAATAGTGACATCTCTGGCATCATCATGCTGAACACTGTCCTTAAGGACAAGTAAGTGTGGATCATCATACTGGCGCTCTCGAATACGATCATATAAGGAAGAACGAGCTACTACACAAGCCATCACCCGACTGGGCTCAGAAATATCTAATCTTACAAACCGATTAGCCAAGGACTGAACATCAACTGCAAATGGCCTCTCCTCAACTGGAATGTAGTCCAAGCTCCCTATACTCACTGCCTTTCAGCTCAAAGCATCGTCCACTACATTGGCTTTCCCGGATGATACAAAATAGTAATATCATAATCCTTTAATAACTCAAGCCATCTCCGCTGCCTCAAATTTAGATCTTTCTGCTTAAACAAATGCTGAAGGCTGCGGTGGTCCGTATATACATCACAAGATACACCATATAGGTAATGCCTCCAAATCTTCAAGGCATGAACAATAGCAGCTAACTCCAAATCATGAACATGGTAGTTCTTCTCGTGGGGCTTTAGCTGACGAGAAGCATATGCAATAACTCTACCCTCCTGCATCAACACACAACCGAGTCCAACTCTAGAAGCATCACAATACACCGTATACGACCCTGAGGCCGATGGTAACACAAGTACTGGAGCTGTGGTCAAAGCCTCCTTGAGCTTCTGGAAGCTCTCCTCACATTCATCAGACCACACAAATGGAGCATTCTTCCGTGTCAACTTAGTCAACGGTGAAGCAATAGATGAGAAACCCTGAACAAACCGGCGATAATAGCCTGCCAAGCCGAGAAAACTCCGAATCTCTGTAGCTGAGGAAGGTCTGGGCCAATTCTGCACTGCCTCAACCTTCTGTGGATCAACCCGAATACCATCACTGGACACTACATGTCCCAGAAAACCGACAGTATCAAGCCAGAACTCACACTTAGTGAATTTCGCATAGAGCTTATCTTCTCTCAACCTCTGCAATACCACCCTCAAATGATGTGCATGCTCCTCCTGGCTGCGTGAATATACCCGAATATCATCAATAAACACAATCACAAAAGAATCAAGGTACGGCCGAAATACACTATTTATCAAGTGCATGAATGCAGCTGGGGCATTAGTCAACCCGAAAGACATCACCAGGAACTCGTAGTGCCCATATCGCGTCTTGAACGCTGTCTTCATAATATCTGAGTCCCTGATCTTCAACTGATGATAGCCCGATCGAAGATCAATCTTAGAAAATACACTAGCTCCCTGGAGCTGATCAAATAGGTCCTCAATACGAGGTAATGGGTACTTATTCTTCACTGTTACCTTGTTCAGCTGCTTGTAATCAATGCACATTCTCATTGTGCCATCTTTCTTCTTCACGAACAACACCGGTGCACCCCAAGGTGACACACTCGACGAATGAAACCCTTATCTAAGAGTTCCTGAAGCTTGTTCTTTCAATTCTTTTAACTCCGCCGGTGCCATGCGATAGGGAGGAATAGAAATGGGCCGAGTGCCCGCACCAAGTCAATACCAAAATCGATATCTCTGCCGAGGCGGCATGCCCGGCAGTTCCGAGGGAAACAATCCAGAAAATCCTCACAACGGGGACCGAATCAAGATCGGGTGTCTCGACCTCAACATTTCTAATGAAGGCCAAATAAGATAAACAACCCTCGCCAATCATTCGTTGGGCCTTTATATAAGAAATCACCCCGTCGGACACATAATCAGTCAAGCCACGCCACTCGATCCTCGGATTACCTGGAATAGCTAGTGTGACTGTCTTGGCATGACAGTCCATAATCGCATGGTAAGGAGATAGCCAATCCATGCCTAGAATTACATCGAAATCTACCATGCCCGGTAGTAATAGATCAACTCGGGTCTCCAGACCCCCAATAGTATTAATACAGGATCGATATACCTGATCTACAACAACAGTATCCCCCACTAGGGTAGACACATGTACGGGCAAAGCAAGAATACCACGGGTCATACCCAAATGATGTGCAAAATAAGTAGAGACATAAGAATAGGTGGATCCGGGATCAAACAAGACAGAAGCATCCCTGTGGCAGACTGAGATAATACCCTGAAATGACCGCATCTGAAGCACTAGCATCCTTCCTATCCCGAAGAGCATAGAAACGAGCCTGGCCTCCACCAGTACGATCCTCACCCCTAGGGCGACCTCTCGATACCTGGCCACCAGTCCTAGCCGACTGTGCTGGCGCTGAAGAAACAGGAGTAGAAGACGAAGGCTGATCCCTCCGCTGAGACCGCTTACGCAGCCACCGAGGACACTCTCTCCTGATATGGCCCAAATCACCGCACTCAAAACAACGGCCCGAAGACGGAAGAAGGGGCCGCCGAGGACCCCTCGCTACCGATGAACCCCGTGCCGAGGAAGCAGAGCAGTAGCCTGAGCCGGAAGAGCACTCGGCGCAGCCGACTCGCCGACGGCTCGCCGACCCCGATAACCCCGATGGCCCCGACGACCACGATCCGATGAAACCCCACCGGACTCGCACGCTCCAGACTGATGAGACCCGAAAGAACGACCTCTCGCTATGCCGAGATCGGCCCCTAGACGCGAGCACCACCGTAATCGCACGTACCACGAGGCCTCTTAGCCTCTCTCTCCTCCCGCTCTCTGCGGCGATCCGTCTCAATGTGACGGGCAGCATCAACCACCTCCTCAAAGGTAACTGTCGAAACTCTCTCCCCGGTCATCAATATGCGGATGGGATAAATAAGGCCATCAATAAATCTCCGAATCCTCTCTCTGTCTGTAGGAACCATCCACATGGCATGACGGGCCAACTATTTGAATCTCATCTCGTACCGATTAACCGTCATATCTCCCTGCTTCAACCACTCGAACTGACGTCGCAGCTCCTCTCTCTAAGACTGAGGCACGTACTTCTCCAAAAATACCGCGGAGAACTGTTGCCAAGTGAGGGACGCTGCCCCAGCGGGCCTACGCCTCTCGAAATCCTCCCACCACCGAAATGCTGCACCCGTGAACCGAAAAGTGGCGAACGAAACACCGCCGGACTCTAGAATACCCGCGGTGCGGGCATGCGCCGACATCCGTCAAGAAAACCCCGGGCGTCCTCGCCCTCGCACCACCGAATGTCGGAGGCCGTAGCCTCTCGAATCTCTCCAAACGACGTCGCTCATCGTCGGGCATAGCCGGAACCATATAAGCAGGGAGCCGGTGCAACCGGCGCAACCGGACGACCGGCTCGGGTGTGCGAGCCACGGGGGTCCGATTTCCTCCCCCTCTGCCCGTGAAGAAGATACCGCAGCAGTAGCCGCAACTACCTGTGCCAAGCTCGTGCACACCGATAAGATCCGAGCCAAGGTCTCCCGAAGACCCGATATCACAACGGGCACGGCCGGTGCCTCTGAACCTGAGTTGCCGGAGCGTCCGCCGCCGGAATCCGGTCTCCGAGTCCGGGCCACCGGTGCAGAATCCGACCCCGAGTCCGGTCGACCGGTGGGTCGCCAGGTGCCGGCGCCGTCGCCCTACCTCTACCACGACCACGGCCTCTCGGGTGCCAACGGCGGTCGTCCGCCACGTCCGTTAGCACGTGTTCTCGCCATCTGCGCGAAAGAATAGAATATGGAAAAATTTAATTTCATGATAACACAAATCGCACGATATGAATCCAAGAAAATGAGGTTTTTCCTAAAGTTTTCTGTAGCCCTCCGAGGATAGATACGGACGTCTACGTACCGATCCGCGAAAGCCTACTAAACCGGCTCACGACTCGCGAGTCCTAATAACCTAGAGCTCTGATACCAACTTGTCACGACCCAAATCCGGTCGTGATGGCGCCCAACAATCAAGCTAGGCCAGCCGGACCAACTATTTCTGATTACATCGAATACCGATCCCAAATGGACAACCCAAGAAGAATATATGAGTTTAAGAACTCCAATAATAATAATAATGAACAAAATACCGACACTCCCAAAGATCCGGAGTCACAAGTCTAGAGCCTCTAACAAAACCCAACAGGAATAGAGAGTACTGTATAGAAATACTCAAGTCCGAATACAAAATACAAATAACAACTGGAAAGTAGAGGAGAAGCTAGGTTCTGCGAACGTAGGCAGCTACCTCAGCAACTCGATATGACACGGCAAACGCTGGAAATGCTTGTCTACTGCTCCCCTGAGTACTTGAGTCTGCACACAAAAGGTGTAGGGAGTAGGGGTGAGTACTAAGTACTCAGTGAGTAACAAATATATATAAGTAGCTGACAGTAAGAAATCCACAAAATACCACAATATGAAGCTACACTACAGTCCGAATCTCCTACGAACTAGCATCAAAAGTACAATTCAGCTACCACAGAGTAATTCAACAAATAAAGATGCAATGCAATGCACATAACCGCTACGGCGTGTAGCCCGATCCAATTTAACGTCGACGGCGCTCACCGGGGGTGTGTACAGACTCCGGAGGGGCTCCTACAGCCCAAGCGCAATACTGCTGCGGCGTGCAGCCCCAAGCGCAATACTGCTGCGGCGTGCAGCCCGATCCCATGCTCAGTCCACAATAAGCAATTAAGTCACAAAACAGTTCATTTTTCTTAATTCCAGTTTTCAATTCATAATTTATGAAAAATACTTAAACTTTATTAAATTTGCAAAAGCCGTTGACTTAGCATTTCAAAACTGTGATTTCAATTTTCCAGGACTGAGATCAGTGATTTAAGCAATTATAGCTATCACATAAATATTGTCCTCTAAGGACACTACAGATCGGCACAAGGCCCCAAACAAGGCTTACAGCCCACAAATATATCAAATACAGTGTATTTCCAACACTAACAACATATTATTCACATCCCGGATGGACCAAGTCTCAATCCCTAGTCACAATCAATCCCGCACCTGCCACGGTGTGCGAGCCACGCTCTACTAGCGTCACAATGTGCTAAGCCGGGGTTTCGAACCCTCAGGCTACCATATACACAAACTACTCACCTCTAGCCAGCCGTAGACTCGTCCGCGATGCCTTTTCCTTTGAATTTAGCTCCCTCGTGCGTAGAATCTAGTCAAACCACAATAATTATATCAAATACGGGTCAAAGAATCATAACCCATTTCAATTTACATGAAATTCGCATAAATACACTAAGTTGGTAAAACCCGACCCCGGGCCCACTGCTCGGAAAATTCCGAAATTAGTACCAACGCGACCCTCATCTCGCCACGAGTCCGTGCATATAAAATTTATCAAAATCGGAGTTCAAATGGCCTCCCAAAACTCAAAATCCCGTTTTCAATATCTAGGCCACATTTCTTCAAGATTTCAACCCAATTTCATGAAGATTGATGTTAATTCTACCATAAAATGATGTTTTTGAGTCAAGAATCTTACCTCCGACGAATACCCGATGACTTCTCGGTGATTTCCTCGAGTTTTCTTCTCTCTAGGGCTCAAAATTGTGTTTTGGGGGTGTAAACCCGTAAGCCCTCTGTTCTGTGATATAAATTCACTGCGAGAACATTTTGTTCTACGCGTTCGCGTGAGCTCCCACGCGTTCGCGATGAACAACTCCCTCTTACTCTTCGCGAACGCGACGCCTACCACGCGTTCGCGATGCTCAACTTCCAGCTACGCTTCGCGAACGCGACGCCAACCACGCGTTCGCGATGCTCAAGATTCCCAGTCGCCTATTTTCCTTCTACGCGTTCGCGACTCCCAGTCACGCGAACGCGATAGTCCACTCCAGCTGACCTACGCGAACGCGACCTCAAGAACGCGATCGCGAAGCATAAGGTTCCTGGCCTACGCGAACGCGACGCTCCTGATCGCGAACGCGATGCATGATCCGCCTGGCCTTCACGAACGCAGCCCATGCCATGCGAACGCGAAGGCTTAAATGCCTGGACAGAACCTGCAGTTTTTTCTGCAGATTTTTGCCAAGTCCAAATGCCCGGTTGATGGTCCGAAATCATCCCGAGGCCCCCGGGACCCCAACGAAAACCACCAACGTACTCCAAAACATGATACGGACTTGTTCCAATCATAAAAACACCATACTAAACATCAAAATCACCATTTACTCACGAATTCAAGCCTAAGTTTCTTCAAAACTTTCAAAACTAACATTCAATCCAAAACCCGATCAAACGATGTCCGAATGACCTGAAAATTTGCGGACATATCCAAAATCACATAACGAAGCTACAGAAATTGTCGGAATTCCATTCCGACCCCCGGATCAAAATATCACCTACCATCCGATTTTCGCCAAAATTCAACCTTCGCCAATTCAAGCCTAAAACTACACCGGACCTCCGAATTCAATTCCGATTGCTCTCCTAAGTCATAAATGATCCCCCGGAACTAGTCGAATCATCAGAATCCGGTTCCGAGCACTCTAACTCAATAGTCAACTCTTGGTTGACTTCCCATATTCAAGCTTCCTTCAAACATGCTATTTGCTTCATTTTCAACCTGAATCACTCCTAACTCACCCGATATACTCTAATACTGATATAAAAGCATAAGATATGTAAATACAAGGTATCGGGGTGGTAATTCCCGTAACGACGGGCCGGGTCGTTACATTCTCTTATTTAATTACGCAGTCTTGGTCTAGAATGATTAAAAATTAATGGAATCCAAACTAAGAGAACCATAAAACGAAAATATCAAACTTGGGTCCGATATTGAGAACGAGTAGAAGGAAAAAGCAGAGATGCCAAGAGATTTATCAAACAATATGAAATAGTGAAACATAAGACCAACCATATAGATTGTATCAGGCCTTTATTTAACCCATTAAACTATTAGATTGAAAGCCTACACAAGATGGTATAACTTTAGTACACTAGTACTGTTTCAGTTATTAAGTCATACAAGAATTTAAACTGCTATATATTGCGTCAATAGGTTTTCCGAACACTGAACAAACTAGCTAAAGGGTTGCTCTGATACCACATGTTGAAATTCGAATACATACACAGAGCCAGCGCAGCGGAAATTAAACAAGGACGTACCTTCAGCCATGATTGTTCAAGTGTTGTGGTATTCGCCTCGTAAAACTTTGACAGAAAACGTAGAGCCTTCTAGCCTAAGCCTATCGTTGGGATGCCAGACTGATGGAGTCACATGCGTATTTATAGGTAGGCTAGGGACTCTTAGGCAAATACTTTAGCCCTAGGGACTTCTCCATAAATTATAATTACCCTAGGGACTACTAATATATGGTAATTTCTTTCCATCAAAGAAACTACCATATATGCATAACCACGAAATATTATCTGATATATTATTTCCTTTGGGAGAGAAAGTAAATAATTTATTACCATATATGTGGGCCACACTAGATATTCTAGAAAATACGGTAATTTTCTTACAGCAAGGACTAAGGATAAACTTTTGTTGATTTTCAAAAATGTTAATTAAAAAGTAAATAGTGCTGTTAGTACTATTTTTTTTAAAAAAGAACTGCTGTTAGTACTTACTCAATTGTATATCAATGTAAATGTAATTACATCACATATCATATTATCATATCATACTATATTATAAGTATGAAGCCCCAATTTAAAAATTGAATTACAAAATACGCCTTCAAAAATTAATTGATTATTATAACCTCGAATTAAATGTTAAATTTTAGCTGCAATTAGACTTTAGCCCCAATATAATTTATTGCTATTGTAGAATAATCTCAACGTAAATCTTTTTACCTCTTAGCTAGGGACCTTTGGTTTGCTTTGTCATCATGCTTTCTCCATAGGTTAAGAAATCCATCAGACGAACTTTTAAAAGAAAAGTATATGAAAAAACAGTAACCTTGCAAGCTTAACAGGTAAGATTATTTTGTCTTTCTATGAGTATTTATGAAACTGTATATTAGTATTGTTTATGCAAATTTTTATTAAGCAACACCATCTACTGTTATTTAGTATGTAATTGTGTTCTTTTTATCTTTTTAATTTCCCGATACTCATATAAACTCTTGCCGTAGTAGAGGTTCTCCCTTCAACATTCATTTCCTTTTGAGTTTTGTTTTCATTTTCCTTTTCAGCATATTACATTTTCTGATCTGATAATTTGAAATTTAAGCAGATTAATTTGATATGATAATATCATTGAAAATTTGAAATAATTAAAAAAAAAAGAGAGAAATATTCGAATTTTGTTATAAAATATAACTCAAAATAACAAAATAGAACAAGGAAATAAACTAAGAGATGTAGATAGAAAGAAAGGAAGATAGATTCTTATTTCTTCTTCAATTGTGTGTATTTTCTTATCTATTACAAGGCCTTTATATATGCATAAAAAGTGAAGAAAATATGTCATGGAATATGTCATTGAACATACAAAATATGTCATTGGATATGTCATTAAGCATTTGAGATTAAGTTCATGGAAGAAGACTAGACATCCACCATAATATGATATTTATCATAACACCCCCCTTGGATGTCTATAGATAATGTGCCTCGTTAAAACCTTACTAGAATAAAACCCAATGGGAAAAAATTGTAGCAAAGGAAAAAGAGTACACATATCTAATAATACGCCTTTTGGTTGCCTCGTTAAAAACCTTGCAAGGAAAACCCAGTGGGACAAAACCTTGTAAGGGAAAAAGAGTGCAACGCGCATTAACTCCCCCCGATGAGAGCATCAATTCACATCCTTAAGCCTTCGCATCCCGATCTTGTACACTAGCTTCTTGAAGGTTGACGTCGGTAGAGATTTTGTGAACAAATCAGCCATATTATCACTTGAACGAATATGTTGCACATTAATATCACCATTCTTTTGAAGATCATGTGTGAAAAATAATTTTGGTGAAATGTGCTTTGTCCTATCTCCTTTTATGAATCCTCCCTTCAATTGAGCTATGCATGCTGCATTGTCTTCATACAAAATTGTGGGTAACTTGTCACATTTCACACCACATTTGTCTCGAATAAGATGTATTATCGACCTCAACCACACACACTCTCGACTTGCTTCATGAATAGCAATTATCTCAGCATGATTAGATGAAGTAGCCACAATTGATTGCTTAGTCGATCGCCAAGATATGGCAGTGCCTCCACGAGTAAACACATAACCTGTTTGAGATCGCTTGTGTGTGTCGGATAAATACCTAGCATCAGCATAACCAACAAGATAGGGACTGCAATTGTTGCCATAAAATAAGCCCATATCGGTAGTCCCTTTTAGATACCGCAATATGTGTTTGATCCCATTCCAATGTCTCCTTGTGGGAGCAGAGCTATATCTTGCTAAGACATTAACTGAAAAAGTTATGTCAGGCCTTGTAGTATTGGCAAGATACATTAGTGCACCAATTGCACTAAGATATGGTACTTCATGACCAAGTAGCTCTTCATTCTCTTCTTGAGGTCGGAATGGATCTTTGTTCACATCAAGTGATCGAACAACCATCGGAGTACTTAATGGATGTGCTCCATCCATGTAAAACCGTTTCAATACCTTTTCTATGTAGGTAGATTGATGAACAAAAATTCCGTTTGCCAAATGTTCAATTTGCAAACCAAGACATAATTTTGTCTTTCCGAGATCTTTCATCTCGAATTCCTTCTTTAAATAATCAATTGCCTTTTGGAGTTCTATAGGAGTTCCAATAAGGTTTATGTCATCAACATATACGTCAAGTACAACAAATTCCGATGTTGTTTTCTTTATGAAAACACATGGGCAAATGGCATCATTTATATAGCCTTCCTTTAATAAATACTCACTAAGACGATTATACCACATTCGTCCTGATTGCTTTAGACCATACAAAGATCTTTGCAATTTGATTGAAAACATTTCCCGGGATTTTGAATTATTAGGCATTTTGAAGCCCTCGAGAATTTTCATGTATATCTCATTATCAAGTGAGCCGTAAAGGTAGGCGGTAACCACATCCATTAAATGCATGTCAAGTTTTTCATGGACAACAAAACTAATGAGATAACGGAACGTTATAGCATCCATAACAGGTGAATATGTCTCTTCATAATCGACACCAGGCCTTTGTGAAAATCCTTGTGCAACAAGGCGTGCCTTATATCTTTGTACCTCATTTTTCTCATTTCTCTTGCGTACAAAGACCCACTTATAGCCAACAGGCTTAACACCATTAGGTGTTTGGACTACATGCCCAAAAACTTCACGTTTTGCAAGTGAATTCAATTCTGATTGGATTGCTTCTTGCCATTTTGGCCAATCAAGTCTTTGTCGACATTCACCAACAGATTGAGGTTCAAGATCCTCACTTTCTTGCATAATGCTGGATGCAACATTATATGCAAAGACATAATCCACCACTATATCCAATCGATTCAAATTTGTCTCAATATCGATTGGATTTATTGATAGTTCCTTATTTTCTTGAGTCTCGGGCTCAGTAGATTCCTCATGAATCTCAGAATTTATTAAGTCGTGGATTTCTTCATGAGATTCTTTCATAGTGTCATTTTGAACATTTATTTTCCTTTTTCTAGGATTTCGATCTTTGGAACCTAATGGTCTGCCACGTTTCATACGTGCTTTTGACTCATTAGCTATGACACTAGAAGATTGTCCAATAGGGACATCAATACGGATTGGAACATTCTCCGCAGGGATATGTGATTTTGTTATCCTTTTCATATCCGTAAATGCATCGGGCATTTGATTTGCTATTCTCTGCAAATGAATAATCTTTTGTACCTCTTTTTCACAAATAGAGGCACGTGGATCAAGATGAGATAATGATGGATTTTTCCACAAAATTTCCCGTTTGGTTTCACCAACTTCTCCCCTAATTTTGGGAAAAGTGTCTCATCGAATCGACAGTCTGCAAATCGTGCAGTAAATAAATCTCCCGTTAATGGCTCGAGGTAGCTAATAATGGAGGGCGATTCAAACCCAACATATATTCCTAGCCTTCTTTGCGGACCCATTTTGGTGCGATATGGCGGTGCTACAGGCACATATACTGCGCATCCGAAAATTCTTAAATGAGATATATTAGGTTCATGACCCAAAACTAATTGCAACGGGGAATATTTATGATAATTTGTCGGTCCTGAGACGAACTAGCATTGCTGCATGCAAAATGGCGTGACCCCAAACAGAAGTGGGCAGCCTTGTTTTCATGAGTAATGGTCTTGCTATCAATTGCAGACGTTTAATTAAAGACTCTGTAAGACCATTTTGAGTGTGAACATGAGCTACAGGATGTTCCACTTTTATCCCAATTGATAAGCAATAATCATTAAATGCTTGGGATGAAAACTCGGCAGCATTATCAAGTCTAATAGACTTAATTGGATTATCGGGAAATTGTGCCCGTAATCGAATTATTTGTGCCATTAATTTTGCAAACGCGAGGTTGCGAGATGACAATAGGCACACATGGGACCATCTAGAAGATGCGTCTATCAAGACCATAAAATATCGGAACGAACCACTAGGTGGGTGGATAGGTCCACAAATGTCTCCTTGTATACGTTCCAAAAACGCAGGGGACTCAATTCCAACCTTTGTTGGTGATGGTCTAATAATTAACTTGCCTTGATAACAAGAAGTGCAAGAAAATTCATCATTTAAAAGAATCTTTAAATTCTTTAATGGATGTCCATTTGAGTTTTCTATAATTCGTCTCATCATAATTGATCCAGGATGTCCCAATCGATCATGCCAAAGAACAAAAGTATTGGAATCATTAACCTTTTGGTTTACAATAGAATGTGCCTTAACTGCACTAATTCTTGTCCAATACAGGGCCACAAGACAAAGATGGGAACTTCTCAATAGCCCTTTTCCGGCCAGAGACATTTTTGGTAATGATGAGATATTCAAGATTATCCTCATCTATTGTCTCAATATGATATCCATTTCTGCGGATATCTTTAAAACTCAACAAGTTCCTCTTGGACTTGGAGGAGAACATTGCATTCTCTATGATAAGTATTGTTCCTTTAGGCAGAGTTAAAGTAGCTCTTCCAGAGCCTTCAATTAATTTACTACTACCAGAAATTGTAGTAACATCTGCCTTACACATACTTAAACGGGAGAAATATTTCTTCTCTTTGAGTATTGTATGTGTTGTACATGAATCAACTAAACAAATATTGTCACAATTGAAATTTGATTCAAGTTTGCTTTGAGGGATATCCATATTTGCTTCCCATAGTTTGACATACAAAAGAAATATACGAATAACATTAGTATTTTTCAGAGAAACGAAAAAGAAACAAAGTTAAATCAATAACGTGTGATGATAAATTTTGGTAAGACTTTCTTTGATTTGGACTAGTTTATTTCAAAAACAAAAATTCTTTTACCATATATTAAAAGTAACATCGTCGACTAAATGAAGTAAACAGTAGGAAAACCTTTATCACTAACAAAGCAATAGAGTAGATTACTTTTGGTCTTTTAATAAGATCAATATTCAAAACTCAATATTGTAGTGTAATAACCAGCAGACTAAATCCAAACTTTAATTCAACATACTAAATAATTCTAATTGCAAAACTAATACTCATGTAAACTACGATACTTACATGATGTTTATTCACTAACTAATATTAATAAGCAAAATAAAATAAAATAAAATCAAACAACTTAATCTTCTTTAACCACAGATCCATCACCGATCAAGTGGTCTATTTTTCCATCAGGGCGCTCAAAGAAGTCTGCCACATCCAAGTGGGTGATGTCAAAATTATTGTCAGAGACAAAATTGGCTTCAGGGCCTTTATTCTTTAGAGATGCTTGATAAAGATCAACCAAATGTCTTGGTACACGACAAATATTTGCCCAATGCCCTTTTCCACCGCAACGATAGCATTCAGTTTCTGAACCATTTGCTTTTGGCTTCTTATCTTTCCCTTTCCACTTTTGGTGGTTATTTCTCTTTGGGGAATGATTAACACCAGAAAAATTTCTTCCTTGTCTACGGCCACGACCACGGCTACGTCTATGATCACGATCATGATTACGGATAAAGTCACGACCACGACTATGATCACGATCACGACTGCGAATAGAGTCACGACCTTTTTCACGCTTAGCATAATGGGAATATACCTCATCCACTTCAGGCAATGGTGTAGACCCAATGGGTCGATTTTCATGATTTCTCATGAGCAAGTCATTGTTTCGCTCAGCCACAAGAAGAAGAGAAATCAGCTCAGAGTACTTCTTGAAACCTTTCTCTCTGTACTGCTGTTGCAGAACCATATTGGAGGCATGAAACGTTGTAAACGTTTTCTCAAGCATATCATAATCACTGATAGTATCTCCACAGAGTTTCAATTTAGAAGTAATTCTGAACATCGCAGAATTATATTCAGAAACAGACTTAAAGTCTTGGAGCCTCAGATGAGCCGAATCATATCGTGCTTGTGGAAGGGTGACCAACTTTAAGTTGTCATATCTTTCCTTTAAGCCATTCCACAAAACAAGTGGATCTTTGATTGTAAGATATTCAATTTTCAACCCTTCATCAAGGTGATGGCGCAAGAAAATCAAGGCCTTAGCACAGTCTTGGGTGGATGCTTTATTTCTGTCTTTAATGGCGTCTCCAAGACCCATTGCATCTAAGTGGATTTCAGCATCCAACACCCATGTCATATAGTTCTTGCTCGAAATTTCAAGGGCAACGAACTTTCTTTTCATAATGTCAGTCATAATGAAAAAGAGGAGAAAAATTACCTTAATCTTCTCAAAGAACTTCTTGAGATGGTAGAACCTCGTGCTGATAACGTGTTATAAAATATAACTCAAAGTAACAAAATAGAACAAGGAAATAAACTAAGAGATGTAGAGAGAAAGAAAGGAAGATAGATTCTTATTTCTTCTTCAATTGTGTGTATTTTCCTATCTATTACAAGGCCTTTATATAGGCATAAAAGTGAAGAAAATATGTCATGGAATATGTCATTGAACATACAAAATATGTCATTGGATATGTCATTAAGCATTTGAGATTAAGTTCATGGAAGAAGACTAGACATCCACCATAATATGATATTTATCATAACAAATTTGAATTTTTTGTTTTCTAATTTAAATAATGTAAATAAAGAATGTAAGTAGACTACGGGATAGATGTAGCCAAGTGGATCAATTATATGAAATAATTACAGTATTAATGTAATTTATTAGATTACTTTATTTGTAAAGGCACACGTTGACAACGAAGATATATAAAATTAAGGTGATCACCATATATCGTGATGCATATATCTATTATATTCCATTTTGTTGAATTTTTTGTTCAGTATTGTTCAATTAAATGGTAACAAATTTCGTTGATATATATATATATATATATATATATATATATATATATATATATATATATATATGTATATATATATATATATATATTCTCCCTTCATTTTCAGTACTTGCACAAAATATGTAAGTTATAATAGCATAGAGATTAAATATATTATTTTATATAAATGTATATTTTTTTAGATATAAGACATCTTACTTAAATAAAGTGGCATTTGATACGATAAAATGATATGTATATCTATCTAAATTCATATCTACACCCATTACCTGCCAACATTATATAGATCAAGTTCTAATATCTTAATAATGGCATATCAAATTCAACAAACCTGGTTCTAGAAGATATTAATATACTATTTTCCAACCTTATCATTTAGTAAATAAAATAGAATTATGTTTTATTAACCCCACCCACCCGCCCCCCCACCCTCCCACCCCCCCCCCCAAAAAAAAAGACAATCAGATGTAATTGCAGGCAAAGCTAGAAATCACAATAAGTCACTATTTTAACTTTTGGTTTACAAATCAAGTTGCACGGTTTTTAATTTTAACTTTAACTTTTAACTATATAATAAGTAAAGGTTCTTCGTCGTCCTGATGGTTTGTACGTAAATAATATCCACAACTGAGGGCAAATAACACTTCATTCTCCACTTCTTTTCCACGTATTAAATTATGGACATGCTTTTTGTCTTTTCTTCACATTTCAGTTGCCTTATTTTTCTTCTTCTTCACCTTCTCTGCTAGCTCTCTCTTTCTCTCACATGAGTTTTTCTCGGCCTCTTCCCCTTTTTAGTGATTTCTACTAGATTTCGACTTCTTCTTCCATTTTCCTATTCTTTTTGGTGTTATTGATTACTTCTTGCTACAGAGAAATTGAGAAATAGGTTTGCTAAATTGGTTGATTCCTTTATTTGTCTATGGACGCCATCAGACCAGTATCTTGGCTTGGCAAACTTTAGATGGTATGTGATTTGAGACTTTTCTATCACATGCAACAAGTTCTTTTGCTGTCATGGTGTGGTATCCTTCTCTTTGCCCCTTTAGGAACACAGACTAGCCTCGATATTGCAATTGGTCCTTGTGGACGCTATTTGGTCGAAATCCATTTTCATTTTTAATGAATTCAGCTCATACAAAGGCATCGATGGAAAATAAATATTACTTATTTATTTATTTTATTATTCAATTTTTTCGGTAAATCCAATATAGATTTCCTCGGCTATGGAGGTTTGACATCCAGATTGCTACTTAAAATGTGGGTCTACTTATTTACATCTTTTCACTGTTCATATTTTGCGACTTTTAGATTCTCAATACATGATATTATCATATATTTGTAGCATATTTAATTGGAATATAATAGTTTTTCAATTTTTATTTTACAAGTTTTTATAGGTGAAAAATTGCTCAAGTTGGGAAAAAGGGACACCGCGTCAACTGCAAGAGATACTTTCTACCCTTTCTTATTCTGATATTATAAGTTTAGTTATATTGTTAAATGATTATGCTTTATATTTTCAAGCGTATTTTATAGATGTGTGTATTTATCATTTGGGTATTTGGTGAATTGGGTAACCAACATAATTTATTTGCACCAAGATGTTTGATTTTATGACTGAACCCGTTGGATAACTATTTTTACTATTTCTCTTTTGATAGTGCTCTACAACAGATGATTTCTCAGTTTTGTTTTTCTTTTTTTGGTCATCACTCAATCTAAATGTGAGCTTATTGAGTTGGTGAGTTTCCTACTACCTTTCTTTGTCTTTTGCACCCTCTCTTGGTAAAGATCAAAATTTGGATTTTCACTTTTTCAAAGTTTATTCATCTTCATTCTATTTGAATCTGATGTATGCTTTCTGGTTTAGCGAGTTATTTGCGAAATTTTGTTATCGCACTTGTTCTGTTGGTAATCACAATCTGGTAAGTACATTGTTTTGAACAATCTCGTGCTGGAACTTTTATATGTATGCCACTAATTGTGAATGCTTTACAAATGTATTATATTTTCTTGTTGAATTTTATCTTTTTGCTAACAACTAATCAGTTCATTATCAAATCGTCTTACTGAAAATCCAATTCACCAGCTTGTGCTTCAATCTCTTATTGTGGAAAGGATCAATATTTGAATTGGTAGTATAAGGATTCTTAATTTCCCGTTTTTATTAAATAATAGCCCATGCTTTCGCTCAATTGTCCATTAAATGAGATGAAAAGTATAGCCCCAATTGCGGAGCATGAATTCCTGGTGGTGGTGCATGATGAATCATGTAACATTGTACTAGAATAAGAGACTCAATGTTTGATTGTAATTAATTATGTGAAACATTCAATTACAAATAATAATAATTATTGATAACTATGCAATAAACAAAGATATTCTAAAATTTGTAGATAAATAGATTCTTAAACTCAATGCTTATAAATATCGTCGAGAAACTAATAGGAGAAAGTTTTATAGCTGGATTCCTACTGAGTTTTTTCTCCAACTCCTTAACATGGCAAGCACGAAATTTGTAGAAAGCTTTTCTCAGCTTATAGGGGACATGGATAGCAACAATTTTCCGTGTCAACTTCCCCTCAGCAGCAGTCCAACAATGCTAATCACCACTAGGAGACAAAAGGTATGTTTGCTAATTACAACATTATGTTATCTCACTAAATTGATGTATAGGTCCTTCAAGATGTGTTTTTGTCTCTTGGTTATTGTTTTTCATACTAAATAAATCATGTTAAACAAATAATCTATTGTACATGAAATATTTTTCCCTTTTTCATTCTGCAATTATTTCCAAGAAATGAGTTGCGACTAATTACAAAATTTATACTTTGAAATAACAGTTACAATATGGTGCCATGAAATTATTTCTTTTCATACCCTTTAGTCATTTTGTGCTGCCTCTTTTTTTTTTTTTTTTTTTTTTTTTTGTGAAAATCAAATACTTATTGTATATAGTGGCAAGGGGCATGAAGCAAACTTGCTTCTTATTTTTATTTGTAGGACATATACATAAGAGTAACAAATGGCTAGGCGGTAACAAAATATTGCTGCCATAACATCGAATGGAAGTGCAATGGTAATACAACATTTGTCTAATGTTGGTTTTCATCCAGCATGTGTTTTGTCAAAGCGTTTTTTATATGTTATGTATACATAACATATTTCTTATGATTTTCTTAGACATATTTTTACTTGTACTCCCTTTACTATCAAAATCATTCTCTGAATTACTAGCACCGAAGGCGAATGTTCACAGTTGAAGTTAGAGGCGTCTAATGTGTATGTCACTCTTAATTTGGTTAAATTTCTCAAATTACCTAAACTTTACACAACATAATGATCACATTGATGTAGAGCAAAAATTTTGAACAGTGCTAATTTTTGTAGGTACAAAAAAAGCCTATTGAATTATTTATAATTTTTGAATCTAACATATGACATCTCTGCCTTGATAGGAGAAAAGCTTATGGATAACTTTATAGTGAATATTTACTATCTAAATAATCCGTTGTTTAATAATAATTATTACAGAATCATGGCGATTAAAGTGACTCTAAAACCAAAATTGAAAAGCAAAGTTGTTAACCCATAATTCATATTCACACATTAAGAGGTATATTAGCTGACATTTCTCCAGTTGTAGCTTGCTGAAGGATGGTTTAAGCTTCTCTGCATTTGTAGATAAGGGCTTATGTTTGAGACGTTGTGTTACAACTTTGTTCGCCTTATTTGCATTGTAAGATTACCTAAAGATTATAAAGCAAAGAACTTTCATACTTGATTTAATTGTAGCAGAATTACAGAATTAATACTGTCAAACTGGCTAAATATTAGCAACGGAGATGGTGCATGATATGTTTATTTTTTGCGGAGAACATAATTCCATACTTTGTTTAATTAGTCTAGCAGAACTATAGAAAAAAGAAAGTTGTAATCCTATCAAACTAACTAAATAATAGCAACATATTATTGCTACATGACATGTACATTCTTTTGAGGAACAACTCAGTAAACAAATGAGATATATACGTGCAACACAACACATCCTTCAACTTGCTTCCATGACAAAAGCAGAAGCATTCTCTATATTGTGATTAGTCTTCTTCTTTGTAGTTTTGCGACAAAAATATTTGTAGTTGTAGAACTATGAGAAATGATCAAATGCCAACAGCCATAGATCATAAAGTACCAATTTATACTACTACTAAATGAAGGAAAGGAAGGAAATTTTGTTGTTAATTTTTTTTGTGCTGTAAATTTCCTATTTCAGGCTTCTCTTTTTGTGGGGAATGTGGTGAATGTGAAGTACTTGACTAGACTTCATTTTCGACAAATATAGCAAGATAATCCTGTGTTTTTGCTGCTACTTCACTCTTGGCTTATATTTGGTCGTAGCTATTGATTTTTGGAAGATGCTGAGAGAAGAAGTTGGCTAAGATGAAGGAGTAACACGCAATGGAGGACAGCCTGGCCATCACTATCACTTTAATATGATACTACATATTACTAGACAAGTCGCACCTAAATAGAGTGGGCTTAAATGAAAACTTGATGTAAGGTAGAAGAAGATGGCTGGGAGGATGGTTCTACCGATGGTAAGATTTTCTGCCTTTGAAAATTTTGATTGGAAAGGTTTACCTCCAGATGATTATTTTCACTTATGCAGGTAAAATTTTAAAACCGACGGATTTGTGTATTAAGATCAATATGGGCACCCCATTTTAGTTTTGTGCTTTCTTCTTTTACCTAACCTTATGTCTTCTAGGGTTTTTTCTTTTCATTCTTTTGAAGTAATATAGTTATTTAGCCAACTATTTCTTTATATAGCCTATATATGTCGGACAATAGTAGCTTTCACTCTACTGTTTTTCGAATCTTTCTTCAGTCTATTTTCTTTTAAAAATTCTAAATACTGATCCTTACTATCTGATAAACACGTGTTACAGTAGAAACATAGATCACGCAGTCATAAGTTCTTAGTTATGGAAATGTGACTCTATTTTTTCTCAAAACGAGCACTATTTCTTTCACTCTAAATGATCCGGATGCATAAAGGGGTGGTCCTCCCAAGCTGATTTTGGAACGTTGCCATTGTTTGTTTCTGCCAGCTATCCATTAGGTTCCTAATATATGAAGGCATAGTTATAGTGACACCATAAAGATTCAGAAAGAGAGCCCAACATTGCTTAGCAATTTTGCGGTGAAGGTTAACAGATTACAAAGATAGGATGAGATATAAATCTTACCGTTGATTGAAGAGGAAATGACCTATTCTGCTCGAAGGATCTATTTTCTCCTAAGTTCCTTTCAGTTTAGATGCTTGACATCAGTTTCTTCCCAATATTTTATATATTCCTAATTGCTCAAGATTATGATTTATCCTATCTTGAAGAGGACATCATAAGAAGAAATGGTACCTTCTTTTCAATGCAAAATCTAATTGTACGTGCATACATCTTGTTCTAGGCTTCACTGTAGTCATTTCTGGTACTGCTATAGTATATGAGATATAAATAGTATTAGGATTCATCACTTTTGTGTGGAGAATGGAGCTGAGAAAGTCTCAACTTTAGTCATTTATATGGACATGTCGTCAACTCTTACTTTTCGTGCCTTAGAGTTGATCCATCATGAGTTGCCGCATAATACATCAACTATTGTCATCCAATGAATAGACCAAACATCAAGCCCAACGTCAAAAATACACAGTAAGTAAATAGAACAACTTCTCATTACATTTGTTGATTAGAGGTCTATACTGCTTCCTTTATGTACTAAATTTAGGACACCAATCATTTATTTTAACAATTGCAAAGATGAGATTTATATATGCAATTCTTTCGGTAAATTTATGTGCTGGCATTTACAAATTTATTATTGCTGCATTTAGGTATATCTTGTACCATATAGATGCTTTAGGAATTTTTGGCATTAATTTGTGGAATAAACTTTTAGATATCTGATAGTTTCTTTTCTAAAAATTATAAATTATTTCATTACTCGTCACCTATTCAATTTTGTTGTTGGTGTCTGAGTCATACTTGCATCCCTTCATTTGTTAACTTTATCTAAGTATCAATGGTGCTCCTAAATTGAGTTTCTCTGTTCAAGTAATTAATTATGATTTTATTTCATTTATTCCTGATGTGCTTATTAAGGTTATGTATTGTTGGAAGCTTGCATGTTCCTTCTTCTTTTGTATTCTGAGGAGTATAGTTGAAATGCGATATGTAGAAACAGACGACTCCTGTAGTAAATCATCACTCAGAAAGTAAACATAAAGAGGATCGTGTAAAAAAGAATCTTGCTTTGGCCATACTATTTAGATGGATAAATTGCCTCAATTGCATCTTCTTATTTCATAATAAATCAGAATCTATTATAATTGTAGGATATCTACCATCTCTGAAGAGGTAAAAAATAAGTAGTGTTCCTCTTGGTTTGTTTATTGTATTACTAATAAAAATATAAAAGGAAAATGAAAATTTCAATTTATTAATGTGCTATGGATATAGCTGATATCTCATATTTCAAATTTTAACAGGTAAATGAGCAACATAATGGATAGTCTGCAGCTTTTATCGCATTGCAGTAAGATTAGTGGTTACCTTTTCAACTCTCGCTTACTGATTTATCGTAGCTATCAACATTGTTACTCAAATTTAATTTAAAATTGTATAGTTTCTAATCTACCTTAGTGATACTAACGTGATTCTCTTGGTTAGGGCAGAATTGAAGAATCAGAGAACCCAAGAGATGAGCTTCAAGGAAATTGCGTGAAAGAGACTGGAAAACATCCGTTGAAAACAATTGCACATGTCACTGAAACTTCATTCGCTGACGATGTTTTATAATGTAACTTCTTTTAATTCTTGAGCACAAATACGAGGGAGCCAACATTTTTTAGTACTACGAAGTCATGGCAATACAATAGATAATAGTCAATCAGGATATGTAAATATGTTTATGGCATAGTGTAAACAAGAGTAAAATACATGTGTTTCTTTGATACCTGACTCTTGGGCCCGTGCATAGCACGGGCAGCCCTCATCTAGTAACTATATAATAAGCAAACGTTTTTGGTACGACAAAGGGCAATTTCATAAATATTACTTACTTTATGAGTAAATTGGTATTGCTTCCCGTAAAGACGCGTGTACAGTTCCTTTTTTTAATTAGCAAAACGTTTTTGGTACAACAAAGGGTAATTTCGTAAATATCACTTACTTTAGGAATAAATTAGTATTGCTTCCCATAAAGACGTGTGTACTGTTCATTCTTTAAATTACGAGGATCTAAACATTTTTTTCTTCCTGCAGTTCCATATTGATCTCTTCCTCACCGTATTTTCTTACCTTCTCTCTTGTATTTTTCTTCCCTGGTGGGTACCATACTAACTAACTCCTCTATTTGTGATTTCTAATTTTCTACCTTCTATTTCACTGGCAACTTCTAGTAAGTTTTCCTCGGCTTTTTCCTTTCTTGCCTTGATTAATATTTTTGCACACCACTTTCGGATTCTTGTGAAGGGTTTAACCATTCTTACCTCAATTGTTAGTTTTCCTACTCTTCAGCATAGTTTCTTGCTAAATTCTTATATGCATGTTAGTAATTCTATATGATTCATACATGCATGTATAAAAATATATATTGGGTGCATGTAATTGTATAATTTCAGTGGTTGATTTCTTTTTCACTTTTGGTAGTAATTAGTTACTCCAAATCTAATTATTTATGCACAAATTTATAGTATTCAGTTTGCTTATAGAATATGGGACTTTGCTACTTTAAGAACTATTTGTTAGTACACTTTCATGGTGTTGGATATCTGTAAATGTTAATATTGCATATTTAGTGATAATTTCTAACTAGTAACTATAGGGGTTACTCTTCGGGTTACTTTTTTATTATTTACCCAAGATGATGAATTTTATACTTGTAACGACCCGGCCCGTCGTTACGGGAATTACCACCCCGTTATGTTGAAATTGTATGTTTTATGCTTTATTATCAATATTAAAGTCTATCGGGTGAGTTAGGAGTGAATTGGATTGAAAATGAGGCATATAGCTTTTTGAAGGAAACTTGAATAAGGAAAGTCAACCCGGAGTTGACTATTTGGTTAGAGGGCTCGGAATCGGATTCTGATGATTCGGTTAGTTCCGGAAGGTGATTTGTGACTTAGGGGAGCGATCGGAATTGAATTTGGAGACCCGGTATAGAAATAGGCTTGAATTGGCTAAGGTTGAATTTTGACGAAATCCGAACGGTAGGTGAGATTTTGATCCGGGAGTCGGAATGGAATTCCGACAGTTGCAGTAGCTTCGTTAGGTGATTTTGGATGTGCCTGCAAAATTTTAGGTCATTCGGGCGTCGTTTGATCGGGTTATTGATCGAATGTGTAATTCGGAAAGTTTTAAGAAATTTAGGCTTGAATCCGTGGGTAATTGGTGATTTTGATGTTTAGGATGGTTTTTTTATGATTGGAACAAGTTCGTATCGTGTTTTGGGGTATGTTGGTGGTTTTCGTTGGGGTCCCGGGGGCCTCGGAGTGAATCCGAACCATTATCCGGCACTTTGAAACAAGAAAGGGTCTGCTGTAAATTGCAGATCACTGGGCATGCAGTTAAGCCTTCGCGTTCGCGAGGGCTAGGCCCGCGTTCGCGTAGGCCGAGGGAAAATGGTCACCGCGTTCGCGAGGGCACTGCCGCGTTCGCGTAGGCTGGGGCCAGTTGGCCATCGCGTTCGCGAGGTAACATGCCGCGTTCGCGAAGGAGAAGGTTGGAACGCATCGCGTTCGCGTGGGTGAAGGACGCGGACGCGTAAGAGGAAAAGACGGAGCATCGCGTTCGCGTGGTATGGGACGCGAACGCGTAGAGGAAAAATCCGGGCTAGGAAGATTGGTCTTCGCGAACGCGTGACTTTACGTCGCGTTCGCGATGAAGGAACGGAGCAAGGCATCGCGTTCGCGTGGAGACTATCGCGAACGCGTAGGGTAAAATCGTCTGGCAGTGAGTTTAATTACAGAACATTTCACATACGGGTTCATTAACCCAAAACTCCATTTTTGAGTTCCAAGAGGAGAAATTGACGGGAGATTGCTGGGAAATCATCGGGGTTTCGTCGGAGGTAAGTTTTGTGGCTTAATTACATCATTTTAACATGAAATCCTTGGTTAATTCCCTGTAAATGGAAGATTAATTGTGGGTTTGAGCCATAAGCCTAAATTGAAGAAAAACACCGATTTGAGTGGGCAAACGGAGTCCGATTTTGGTAAATTTTATATGTATGGACTCGTGGCGAGACGAGGGTTCCAGAAATGTGAATTTCGTAAATTTTCGGAATGTGGGCCCGGGGCTCGAGTTTTGACAACTTTGGGAATTTTGATGTAAATTGAGTTGTATTGATTGGGTGTCGTCCAATTAGCCTATATTGATGTATTCTCATTGATTTTGAGCGAATTCGGCATCCGAGGTGATTGAATTGCGAGGCAAGCGCAAGGCGGACGAAGGCTTCTACCGGATCGAGGTGAGTGGTGGTAGTAAATAATGTACTAAGGGTATGAAACCCCATACTTGCACTTTACAGTACTATGTTGAGATGAGACATGCGTCATGTGACATTGTGATTGGGGGATTGGACTTGGTCCTTCCCGACTGATAGTTTATTTTGTATTATAATTGTGAATGAGCTTATAACTGTGTAGTTGGGCTGATATCCATGTTTGGGGCCTATTGCCGATCTGTAGAAGTATTAGGGAAACCTGTAGAGCTATGTGACCCTTATATCATGCTGGATACATACACTCAGCCGTAATGTATCATGCTGGCTACATACACTCAGCTATAGTATATCATGCTGGCTACATACACTCAGCCATAGTATTTCATGCTGGATACATACACTCAGCCATAGTTATAGCTGTATAGCATATCATAAGCCAGTACTAGATGTGTACTTTGAGGGAGACTACCTGGGGTGGGATTCCCTATTCTATCTGAGTGGGCCTGAGAGGCCAAATCTATACTGACTGAGATAGAGTCGAGGACCCACATTGAGATATTATGTTGGACCTGACAGCCAAGTCAATATTGACTAAGATAGGGTCGAGGACCCCTGCACACCGAAGCAATGTATATGTTGGATCGGACTGCACGCCGCAATATTATTGCGCTTGGGCTATAGGAGCCCCTTCAGAGTCTGAGTCTGCACACATTCACAGTGAGCGCTGGTGTATATTATGGGATCAGGCTGCATGCCGCAGCAGTATAGTTATATATGTATATATATATATACTGGATCGGACTGCACGCCGCAGTAATATATGTGTGGATCAGGCTGCACGCCGCAGCAGTATAGTTACATATGTATATATATATATATATATTGGATCGGACTGCACGCCGTAGTAATATATGTGTGGATCGGGCTGCACGCCGTAGTCTCATAGCGCTTGGGCCTAGGGAGCCCCTCCGAAGTCTATATACACCCCCAGTGAGCGCCGTCGACGTTAAATGGAGCGGGCTGCGCGCCACAGCGGTATATGTATTGGAGCGGGATGCACGCTGCAATATTATACTTATTCATATCCTTATGCATCCTTAAATATTTATATATTATAGACATAAGTGCATATATATCTCCATATATCGAGATGGATGTACACTGTAGTGGTACAAGTGAGGATTTGGTCAGTATGGGACCTTGATGAGATAGACGTGGACTGGTGATCGGAGCACTTACCATAGTGATGACTTACCGGCGGGGTATTGCCTTAGAACTATTTAGTGATAGCACAGGAGTTCTTACTTTCAGTTATTATTTATTATTATTATTCACTGAGTTGAAATATACTCACCCCACTCCCATGCACTTTTTGTGCAGATCCACAGGTGTAAGGCCCCGTAAAAATTTTGTGCATAAAACCTAGTAGCTGTGGTGTCATGGTCCGAATAAACCCGATATCCCTTCCTACTGTCTTTGATTATGAATTGTTATTTCTTTCCGCTCTGAGCTTTGGTTGTAAACCGTATTACACTTATGTTCTGTAGAGGCTCATGACTCTTGACCCTTCGGTCTATGGGAGTTGGTATGCGTTGGGACTTGGTTTCCCCGTTTTTGATATATCCATTACTGTTAATTTACAATGGTTATGTTTGGATGGGATAAGGCGAGCTCATAGCTCTATGATTGTTGTTGATTGGTCGGGCTGGCCTAGCTTAATTGTTGGGCGCCATCACGACTGGATTTGGGTCGTGACAAGTTGGTATCGAGCCTAGGTTACTAGGACTCGCGAGTCATGAGCTAGTTTGGTAGGCTTTCGCGGATCGGTACGTAGACGTCCGTATCTATCCTCGGGAGGCTATAGAACTTTAGGAAACACTTCACTTTCTTGGAATTCTTATCGTGCGTACTTGATTCAGCTTGAAATATAATTTTTGAAATTCCTTCCACACGTCTGTGTACGCATCGAGCGCTCAGTAATAAATTTGCCTTGATGGCTTATGATTCCCCAATCGAGGGACGAGATATAATCTCTATGAGTTCATGTTGGGCCTGTCTGGAAGACTTGAGGCGAAATCATTGTCTATGGCTTGAGCACCAAGGTGCTAATTTCACGAGTCGGTATTATGAAGTTTATACGATCGGTATTGATATTAATTGTGAAAATGGCAGTTTGATAATGGGAAAGCTGTAAGGTATTCGGTTCTTATGGTGATTTGATGCGTAGCACTAGCTATGGGAGTGAGAAATATTTTCATCGCCTCTTAATTGGAAGGTAAAGTGCCTTATGTGTAGTGGAATGAGTTCAAACTCAGGAAGACTAAAGTGATTATGCTATGTGTATCATAGTGGAAGGTATTGCGCTGAAATGCTAAATTGAGGCGAGGTAGGTGGATTGATCCTCATGTGTAATTGAAAGGTATTTGATATGTGTTATGATTCGAGCAGGTACAACGCAGGTTCAAGTATAAATTATGATAATATGATTCATATAGTATTGAGATTTAATGTTGTTGAAATACATTGTGATATCTTGTTGAGTTGTGGATGTATTGTTAGAATGGTTTGGTGATTCTCTGGCAGGTGGATAGGCCAATTTACAAAGGAAACTCTGCCGAAATTTTTGGAAAATCCGGGACTTAGAAAAGATTTTGCCACTTAAAGAGGGGGCGTAACTGTTGTGTGTGAATGAATGCAAGAATTGCAAAGGGGTTAATATTTCTGATGATTCGAATCTCCGCCGAAGCTTGTAAATGACTGAGTTTAATCTAACTAGAACTTTGTGGCATCATTTGAGTAATAATAATATGAGTGGTTGAAAGTACTTTGATGAACGACTTCGAGCTAAGTTGGGGAGGTTGTTAATGATATATGATTGCACTGTCGTGTGCTGTGTTGGCTCTGTCTCTAGGTTTGTTGGGAAATTTTGATAAAGGCTTATGGTGCTTCGTAGATTTGAAGAAATACTAGGATGTTGTGAACTTGTGTTGGTAAAGAATGTTCGGTGTATAGAAAAGAAAGATAGCTGATTGTATTTGTAAGTAATTATGTTCTGCGGTGTCAGAGTTCTAACAAAACACGAGTGGTTCTATTCAATAGGACAATTGAATTACAGCAAGATAAGGGTGAATGATGCCCGAGAATGGTTTTGCAGTGTTCCAGATTTTTGCTTGTAACGGTAAGGTGTCTTAAGATTGTGCATGTGGCTAAAGATGGCGGTTTCGTTAGAAGAGATCGGTACTTGTGTTATATTATGTGAATGATGGGATTCTATGTAATCCGTATTGGAAGGTAATGATAACGAATTCAAATCGCAAGAGGTTCTTCAAAATAAAGTATTGTAGGATGTGATCCTTCTGAGAAATATAGAGAGAGTATTTAGTGGCCTATATGTCTTAGATCGTGTGGTCTTATGTACGAGTCTCGTGTGGAATGAGTTGATGTGTTATGGTGCTACAATAATGGCTGATATGAAATTAAAGATGACTCAGAAAGGAAACTGGGTAAATGGAACAACTTGTTAATAAACCAGAATGGTATAAAAAGGAATACGATTGATTCCTGGTATGTGGTTGAAGTAATGAGTCTTGCAGATATTGTGCAGCGAAGCTCTTGAGTGCTGACAATTGTGTAACTTGATATGGGTATAAGGACTCGGTCCTGGCAGTTAAATTTATGCAATGAATGGGAAGAAATAGTTTGTGTTGTGTTTTATCATGGTTTGAAGATTAGTATATTCCTATCGATATGCGAAGCGTGGAATGTGTAATGAGTTTTCTTCTATATGGGATCATGAGAGTCCTTGACTAGTTGAGTGCGCCAATGTTGAAGCGGAGGAAAGGGATATGAATTTCCATGTTGTCTTAGTGTGATATGGTATACACGATGTGTTATGGAAAGTTGATAATGGTATATTCTAGGTTTTGAGATCAGTTCATAATATATGGAAAGTCAATAAAATTATTTAGCAGCGCGGGCGGCTGCAGGTGATTTAAAGAATCGACCTTTCTAGTGACTAAAGAAAATGGTACTGCTATTCTAGTAATTTGGCGGGGTATATGGTCCAAAAGGACAAGGTAATGTAAATTGATAATATCCAGTGGTATGGTGGTATTCTCTTGTTGGATCGACTATAATAATTGAGTCGTTGATGGCATGGTGAAATTTCTGAATGGCTTTCGTGGTATGAATGGACGCTTGATGTGCGTTATGTATTCGTACGGTGGGGTACGGAATCAGTCATAGTGATTCATGGGTTATATATGTGTTGGAGACTTGAAGTTCTCATTAGCCCGCCTATGCAGTGGTTGTATATCGTGTGTATCGGCACAGTTTTGGGATTATTGGAAAATCGGAAGCCCTAGTGGCTCTCTCTCAACTTGATATGACGAATTTGGATTATGATACTTGATTGCTGACTGGTCGTCATTGGGTCAGGTTGTCTAGACTAATGTGATATGGACTATGACGGAATGGCACAAATTGCGTAGCAGAGTGCATCAGAGTATGCTCCAGCAGGGTAGTTGTACCCCAGGACCAGTGGATGGCTGGTAGGTATTGCTTTGTCAGCTAGGCCTTCGTGGCGGATGTCAGGGTAGAGGTATCTACCATTGATTTAGTTCTGGTATTGAGGAACTTTGTCTGATGCATTTCATGTGGCCGAGCTTGAGGCTATGTATATGTTTGTTGCAATGAGCAACTTGACTCGATGTGCATTCCCTTTGCTTGATGTAATCATGGATAGGGTGGCACGCCGCCACATGTATGGTATCAGGATCGGGTGGCACGCCGCCACATGTATAGTATCTGGATCGGATGGCACGCCGCCACAGGTATGCTATTGGAACGGGTTGCGCGCCGCAACAGTGTGATGTGGGAAATATAGCTTCCTATATGTACCTTGTATACAATACTTCCTCTTTTTTGAGGAATAGTCCGTATTATGTATCGCTCGGGGACTAGCACATCGGTTGTGCCCATACAAGATTCGATAGCATATACTAAATGTATCACCGCGTGTGATTGATTGCTTGGGTTCAGACCTAAATATGTGTGTGGCTGATCGTTTTGAGCTTGGTAAATTGGGGTGCTTCATGAATAATAATGTTTGGATAAAATCATGAATCGTGGCAAGGCCGCGTGATGTTATGACCTCTCGAGGAGGATTCAGGTTCTTTATTTCTATAATGCGAGACGCGGTCTCAGTTCTATATTATGATGGCACAGAGGGATTAAATTGCAGCTCTATTTGCTGGAGACAGTTGTCATGAATTGAACTGTCATGATTCGAATGTGTGCATACGTTTCTATTTGAGCCTATGTTGTGCTCGTCGTGGCTTAGGCCGGTGTTGAGGTGTCTTATTACCACTGCGATGTGTTATAATCGAAATGGTCGTTGGAGCCAATAATGAATGTGAGTATATGTGATTTTAGTTGGTTAGAAAGGTAATACCGAGATTTGGGTCCGAAATCTGTTGTGGTATCAGTTAAAAGTGAAATGGATTCATGAATGGTTGACCTGAGAGATGGGTTCGATATATCGCGTGTCTGGTTGCCGTGGGCATGATATGGAGGTGTTGGAATAATACTCTATCTAATGAAAGAGGTTTTCAGCTAGTATTTGGTGATTGTGGCCAGTTGTTGTGATTAGAGACTATCGTCTCGAGTGATTGGGTTGTTTGACACATCATATGATCTCACCCGGAGTGGTGAGTATGGCTTATTGCAGTGGATTCTAGAGTATCCTGAGTACATGAATGGGATTATCAATTGGTATATGATTTCAGAAAGTGCAATGTGGTTTATGGTTAAGATGGTCTGTGAGATTTCAGCTGTATGGTATTTTCGGACTTGCGTGAGATAGGGTGACGTATGATCGCCCGAATATATGCAAACTAATTTCAATCAAAAATTATTTTTGTATTTTTATTTTGGAATTAATTGCTTGGGGTAAAAATCACGTGGTCACAGCTGCCCCTCTTTGCTCGGGAACATGAAGAGTTTTAGTGCAAAGATAAGTGAGCAGTAATGAGGGATTTTTGCCCACTCGCAGATAAAATTCGGTTAGAATTGAGGCAATAAACCTCTTTATGGGAAGGTAAGTTTGAAAAAGTCAACCGCATGTTGACTGATAAGTTAGAAAGCTAGGAATGGATTTATGATGATTCGACCAGTTTCGGGGGATGATTTATGACTTAGGTGAGCAATCGGAATCGAATTCGGAGGTCCGGTGTAGATTTAGGCTTGAATTGGCTAAGGTTGAATTTTACCGAATCCCGGACGGTAGGTGAGATTTTGATCCAGGGCTTGGAATAAAATTCCGAGAGTTGCAGTAGCTCTGTTAGGTGATTTTGGATATGCATGCAAAATTTTAGATCATTCGGAGGTGTTTAGGTCGGGTTTTAGATCAAATGTTAGTTTCAGAAGTTTTAGTGAAACTTAGACTTGAATCCGTGAGAATTTGATGATTTTGATGTTTATGATGGTATTTTTATGATGCGAGCAAGTTTGAATCGTGTTTTGGGGTATGTTGGTGGTTTTCGTTGGGGTTCCGGGGGCCTCGGGGTGAATCCGGACCATCATCCGGCACTTTGGAACAAGGAATGGTCTGCTGTAAATTGCAGACCACTGGGCACCAGTTAAGCCTTCGCGTTCGCGAGGGCTAGGCCCGCGTTCGCGTAGGCTGAGGGAAAATGGTCATCGCGTTCGCGAGGGCACTGCCGCGTTCGCGTAGGCTGGGGCCAGTTGGCCATCGCGTTCGCGAGGTAACATGCCGCGTTCGCGAAGGAGAAGGTTGGAACGCATCGCGTTCGCGTGGGTGAAGGACGCGGACGCGTAAGAGGAAAAGACGAAGCATCGCGTTCGCGTGGTATGGGACGCGAACGCGTAGAGGAAAAATCCGGGCTAGGAAGATTGGTCTTCGCGAACGCGTGACTTTACGTCGCGTTCGCGATGAAGGAACGGAGCAAGGCATCGCGTTCGCGTGGAGACCATCGCGAACGCGTAGAGCAAATTGCTCCGGCAGTGAGTTTAATTACAGAACATTTCACATACGGGTTCATTAACCCAAAACTCCATTTTTGAGTTCCAAGAGGAGAAATTGACGGGAGATTGCTAGGAAATCATCGGGGTTTCGTCGGAGGTAAGTTTATGGCTTAATTACATCATTTTTACATGAAATCCTTGGTTAATTCCCTGTAAATGGAAGATTAATTGTGGGTTTGAGCCCTAAGCCTAAATTGAAGAAAAACACCGATTTGAGTGGGCAAACGGAGTCCGATTTTGGTAAATTTTATATGTATGGACTCGTGGCGAGACGTGGGTTCCAGAAATGTGAATTTCGTAAATTTTCGGAATGTGGGCCCGGGGCTCGGGTTTTGACAACTTTGGGGGTTTTGGTGAAAATTGAGTTATTTCGAATGGGTTGTGTCTAATTAGCCTATATTGATGTATTCTCATTGATTTTGAGCTGATTCGGCATCCGAGGTTATTGAATTGCAAGGTAAGCGCAAGACGGACTAGAAGCTTCTACCGGTTCGAGGTGAGTGGTAGTAGTAAATAATGTGCTGAGGGTTTGAAACCCCGTACTAGCACTTCACAGTGCTATATTGGGATGAGACACGCGTTTTATGACGGGCGTGGTGACATTGTGATTGGGGTTCGGACTTAGTCCTTCTAGACTAATAGTATACCCGTGTGTTATGAGCGATAATAAGTTTATAGCGTAGCAATTGGTGATATCACATGCTTTGGGGGCCTTGTGTCGATGTACGCGAGAACATCGGGAACCTATAGAGCTAGGTGACCCTTATATTGTGTTGGAAGCATACACTCGACCATAGCCTACATTGTATAGTATAATATGGAGCACGTACTCAGTATGTGTACAGTTGAGCATTATCTAGGGTGGAATCCTCTGTTCTAGCTGAGTCGGGCCTGAAAGGCCAAGTCCATACCGATTGAGATAGAGACGGGGTCAAAGACCCACTATGAGATGTTATATTGGGCCTCGAAGGCCAAGTCTATATTAACTGAGACAGGGTCAAGGCCCCATTGTGATATATTATATTGGGCCCGAGAGGCCAAGCATATATTGATCGGGATAGGGTCGAGGACCCATATGGTGAGTGTATATATACCTACCTCACGTCGGGACCGCACGCGCGCGCAGTATATATGTTGGATCGTCCTGCACGCCGCGGTAATATACATGTGATATACATGTAATATACGTAGGCGGACGCACGCCGCGCATTATGTGCCCCGGCAGTCTAGTAGGAGCCTCCGGAGTCCGGTACGCACACATTCCGGTCGACGCGGTATATTATGGGATCGGGCTGCACGCCGCAGCCCGGTATAATTATATATGTATATATATATATATATTGGATCGTACTGCACGCCGCAGTGATATATGTGGACCTGGCTGCACGCCACAGTATCACAGCGCTTGGGCCTAAGGAGCCCCTCCGAAGTCTGCACACACCCCCAGTGAGCGCCGTCGACGTTAAATGGAGCGGGCTGCACGCCGCAGCGACGGTATATGTATTGGAGCGGGGTGTCACGCCGCGACATTATACTTATTAATATCATATAAATACGTAAATACTTATGTGTTATAGACAAATGTATATGTCTCTATATATTGAGATGGCTGCACACTGTATGGTACGAGTGAGGATGTGGTCGGTGTGGGACCCGAGTTGAGATGGATATGGACTGGAGATCGAGAACTCGTCGTAGTGATGACTTACTGCGCGGGGTTTGCTTACCGAGCGTGTTTAGTGACGGTACGGGAGTTCTTACTTCCAGTTATTATTTATGATTGCTGCTCACTGATTGGAAATATACTCACCCCACTCCCACGTTTTTTTTTTTGTGTGCGGATATACGGAGTTCGGAAGGGCGGTTAAGGCCGCAAGCTCGCTTTATTATTCCCGTTCGTGGAGACTCGAGGTAGGCGCCGACGTCCGCGAGGACCCGATATCCCTTCCTCTCTTGCTCTTTGAGCTTGAATTGTTATTTCTTTCCGCTCCGAGCTTTGGTTGTAAACCGTATTACACTTATGTTCTGTAGAGGCTCAGGACTCTTGACCCTTCGGTCTATGGGAGTTGGTATGCGTTGGGACTTGGTTTCCCCGTTTTTGATATATCCATTACTGTTAATTTACAATTGTTATGTTTGAATGGGATAAGGCGAGCTCATAGCTCTATGATTGTTGTTGATTGGTCGGGCTGGCCTAGCAGTGTGCTGGGCGCCATCACGACCGGATTTGGGGTCGTGACAATACTATGGAGACCGATGAAGCCAAGATGTTCGGTGATATGCTTGAAACAACTAAATTATTTGTTAAGTATCTCTTTTGTTTCTCTTTTGATATTGGCAGGTAAATTATGACTACATGCAAGTTGCAACGATGCAAAGTTGTATTATAAAAAATAATATTTTAATAACTCAAAAAGAATGAGTATTTTTAATATCTCAATGTTTATTAACATTGAATGCCTTCGGTTATAATTTTTTGATCAAAAAGTCTTGACCGTTTGCATGCATTAAAGGTGATAATAATTACTTTAATGTTAAATATGAAGGTTACGACAGTTTCTTCTTAAAAATTGAATTCTTGGTCCATTTTGGTTTCTGACAGTTTTGATTCTTTCAGTTTTGTCATTGAATCTTTGGTATTAAATTTTCAACGTTTATTTTTTATGAAAGATGTATTTTTTCTTACGCTATTAAAAAGGCTATTTAGTTTTGTTCATGGAGATAGAGAAAAAGATAGTGAAAAACTTTCTTCTTCTTTCTTTTGTGCTGGGTTTTCTTCTTATAAATCTTTGTTGTTTCTGCTCCTAGTTATACTAGAAGAGCTTGTTGAATCCTGGGGGATACGCCTAATATTATTTATCTCGGTGTAGGCGAAATATCCTTAAGGACAGTGTCTTTGGCACGCCTCAAGCTAAACCGTATATTCTCCATAATTCATCAAATTTTTCCAACAATCTTAAGGATATTTCCACGTAGTTATTATGGAGAATAATGTTGCTAATGTTGCTGTTTTTGGTGGAGATAAATTTTACCGCAAGCACATTGTTGTTGACAAAGGAGAAGAAGTTGTTACTAGAAGCAGACTTGTGGAGGACAACAATCGTCGGGAAAAATCAAGTAACAGGTATGATAAAAGAAATGGTTATAAGCCCAAAACCAACAATCAACCTAGCCATATTGTTGCTCGATGCCGGAAAAGAGTTGGGAATGACAATCCCACTAAGGCTAAAGTAAATTTGACCTGAAGCCAAAGTGGATGATATAATTGTTGCGGTTGTTTCCCAAGTGAACCTTGTGGCCAATGTGAAAGATTGGGTGTTAGATTCTAGTGCCACTAGGCACATATGTGCTAACAAAAAAGACTTTGTGTCTTACACCCAAGTTGAGGAGGGAGAAGAAGTTGTCTATCTTGGTGATTCAAGAACTACTCAAGTTCTTGGAAAAGGCAAAGTTCTTCTCAAACTCACATCTGGCAAAACTTTGGCATTGAATGATGTGTTGCATGTTCCTAGTATCCGAGCCAATTTGGTCTCTGTGGGATTATTAGGAAAAGTGGGGGTGAAGGTTGCTTTTGAATCTGATAAGGTCGTGTTGACCAAGAATAATAATTTTGTTGGCAAGGGATATTATAACCATGGCTTGTTTGTACTCAATGTTATCAATGAAAATGCTAGTACTTCTGCTTGCTTGGTTGATTCTTTTAATTTATGGCATGCTAGATTAGGACATGTTAGTTTATCTTATATTAAAAAATGCATTCTTTAGGTCTTATTTCAAACATTAATTTTTTGAATATTGATAAGTGTGAAGTTTGTGCAGAAGCTAAACAAACTAAGAAATCATGTGCTTCAGTATTTAGAGAATCTGAATTGTTAAGTTTAATACATACTGATTTAGGAGACTTGAAACAAACTATGACTAGAGGAGGGAAAAAATATTATGTGACTTTTATAGACGATTTTTCTAGATATACAAAAGTTTATTTGTTGAGAAATAAAGATGAAGCTTTTGATAAGTTTTTAATTTATAAAGCTGAAGTAGAAAATCAATTGGATAAGAAAATCAAAAGAGTTAGATCCGATAGAGGTGGTGAATTTATTTTGCTTGAATGATTATTGTGAGAAAGAAGGCATAATTCACGAGATAACTCCGCCATATTCTCCACAATCAAATGGTGTAGCGGAAAGGAAAAATAGGACTTTAAAGGAAATGATGAATAGCATGCTTGTTAGTTCTGGTGCTCCGGATAATCTTTGGGGTGAAGCCATTTTATCTGCTTGTCATTTACAAAATAGAATTCCTTATAAGAAAACCGGTATAACTCCTTATGAGTTATGGAAAGGGTATCCACCTAATTTGAAATATTTGAAAGTGTGGGGGTGCCTAGCTAAAGTTATGTTGCCTGATCCTAAGAAAAGAAAAATAGGATCTAAAACATCTGATTGTATGTTTATTGGGTATGCTGAAAGCAAGTGCAGCATATAGATTTTTAGTAGTTAAAAGTGATGTACTTGAAAATAATACTATTGTTGAAACAAAAAATGCTGAATTTTTTGAAAATATTTTTCCTTTAAAATTTGAGGAAAATAATGATGCTCCTATTATTCCAAGTGATAATATTTCACATGTTCCATTTATTCAAAATAATCTTGAAAGTGAGGATTTAAGAAGAAGCAAAAGACCAAGGAAAGAAAAATCTTTTGGTAATGATTTTTATACTTATCTTGTGGATAATGATCCTTTAACATATTCTGACGCTATTTCTTCTTCTGATGCATCATTTTGGAAAGAAGCTATTGATGTAGAATTAAATTCAATTTTACAAAATAAAACTTGGATTTTAGTTGATTTACCTCCGGAGCTAAACCCATTGGTTGTAAATGGATTTTTAAGAAGAAACTTAATCCGGATGGTTCCATTGATAAATACAAAGCTAGACTTGTTGCAAAAGGTTTTACCCAAAAGCAAAATATTGATTATTTTGATACATATGCTCCTGTAACTAGAATTTCCTCAATTCGTGTTTTACTTGCCTTGGCTTCTATTTATAAGCTTTATATTCACCAAATGGATGTTAAAACTGCTTTTTTAAATGGTGATTTGGAGGAGGAAATTTACATGGAGCAACCTGAGGGTTGTGTAGTGTATGGCCAAGAAAATAGAGTATGTAAATTGCTAAAATCTTTGTATGGTCTAAAACAAGCGCCTAAACAGTGGCATGAAAAATTTGATCAAGTATTGATTAATGATGGTTTTTCATCAATTGAAGTAGATAAATGTGTTTATACAAAATGTATGGATGATGCATGTGTTATTATTTGCCTTTATGTAGATGACATGCTTATTTTTAGTTCTAGTCTTGATTTGGTACATAAAACCAAATTTTTCTTGTCTTCTAACTTTGAGATGAAAGACATGGGAGAAGCTAGTGTCATTTTAGGCATGAAAATTATAAGAGATGGCAATAGTTTGATGTTGACTCAAGAACATTATGTAGAAAGAATACTTAAAAAATTTGATAATTTTGATGTGGTACCTGTAAGCACTCCTTATGATGCTAGTAGTCAATTGAAAAAGAATAAGGGAGATGTTGTAGATCAAAATAAATATGCTCAAGTTATTGGTAGTCTAATGCATTTGATGAATTTTACTAGACCTGATATTGCATATGTTGTGTGTAGATTGAGTAGATATACTCAAAACCCGAGTCATGATCATTGGAATGCATTAGTAAGAATAATGAAATATTTGAGAGGTACCATGAACTATGGTATTAAATATAGTGGATTTCCCACTGTACTAGAAGGATACAGTGATGCTAACTGGATCTCTGATTCAGATGAGACAAAATCCACTAGTGGTTATGTGTTCACCCTCGGTGGGGGTGTTGTGGCATGGAAATCAGCTAAACAAACTATAATAGCTAGATCTACCATGGAATCTGAGTTTGTGGCATTGGAATTAGCTGGCAATGAGGCCGAGTGGTTAAAGAACCTTTTGGCGAGTATTCCGCTAGGAATAAAACCGACACCTTCTGTGTCGATGCATTGTGATTGCCAAGCTGCAATAGCTATTGCCAAAAATAAATCCTTTAATGGAAAGAGTAGACATATCCGGTTGAGACATAATGTGATAAAGCAGCTGCTGAAAGATGGAATATTTCCATAGATTATGTGAAGTCAGAAGTGAATTTGGCCGATCCTCTGACTAAACCTTTGGGAAGAAAATTAATATCTGAAACATCGAAGGGAATGGGACTTTTGCCAATTTGAGTTATATCAACTATGATGGTAACCCAACCTATGTGATTGGAGATCCCATGAAGTAGGTTCATATGGGTAATAACAAGTCATTAGTTGATCAAATGTGCACTATTAAACTATATCCCTTCCTATGGTGTCCATGTGTATATAGTGCAAGACTGCAAGGAATGAGAGGTTGAGTTATTAAACTCTTAATCTGTTAATCCATAGCCTTTTGTAGGTGGTGTATTGTACTGCAGAATACACTTGATGGATGGACCTATATGAGTGTGGAGTGGGGCCGCTCCTATGAAATTTGTGGCGAAATTTCTAGAGCACTCATGAAAACCAGGCGCGCGCATGGCCTATTAGCGCAAAACCGCGATAAACAACAAAGTGTGTGCGGGTGTAATGTGATAGATAAGACACTAAACTTACAAAAGAGTTCTTGGTTCATAGAAGTTTTAAATTTCACCAATTGTTCTGTAAGTTTAATCTTATTTTATCTAGGTCTGGTTCATAGTCCAAGAGACACCAGATTCGACGCATTATACTCATTTTTTAAAACCCAACAAAATTTCTTATTTTATTTTATTATATAATATTCTTTTTGAGTTATGTGGGGGATTATTATAAAAAATAATATTTTAATAACTCAAAAAGAATGAGTATTTTTAATATCTCAATGTTTATTAACATTGAATGCCTTCGGTTATAATTTTTTGATCAAAAAGTCTTGACCGTTTGCATGCATTAAAGGTGATAATAATTACTTTAATGTTAAATATGAAGGTTACGACAGTTTCTTCTTAAAAATTGAATTCTTGGTCCATTTTGGTTTCTGACAGTTTTGATTCTTTCAGTTTTGTCATTGAATCTTTGGTATTAAATTTTCAACGTTTATTTTTTATGAAAGATGTATTTTTTCTTACGCTATTAAAAAGGCTATTTAGTTTTGTTCATGGAGATAGAGAAAAAGATAGTGAAAAACTTTCTTCTTCTTTCTTTTGTGCTGGGTTTTCTTCTTATAAATCTTTGTTGTTTCTGCTTCTAGTTTATACTAGAAGAGCTTGTTGAATCCTGGGGGATACGCCTAATATTATTTATCTCGGTGTAGGCGAAATATCCTTAAGGGCAGTGTCTTTGACACGCCTCAAGCTAAACCGTTTATTCTCCATAATCATCCAATTTTTCCAACAG